>VVHJ01064688.1:0-16367 GCA_015107715.1 Tylochromis polylepis
ATAACACAGGATCAAATAACACAAGTGTACACACACAGGTGTACACACACAGGTGTACACACGGGTGCTCACAGACATAAACTGTATCTTCCTTGGCTGTTACCTCAAAGCATATCGTGCGCTGTTGGTCTAGCGTGCTGCTCAGTAACATTGAATATTTAGTATTTACTGTTACTTACACCTATCTATGTTATTGCTGTGCCTCCCTATTGTGTTGTTCCTGGTTTGCTTGTTTTCTCTTTTTTTAACAGGTGATCCAGTGGACTTCTTTTTTTTTATCTTCTCTCTTCTCCTCTCCCCCCCTTGTTTTCTCCCTTTCCTATCCCCCAGTTATGTCTGTCCAATTTACAATAATCTAAAATAAAATAAACAATAATAAAAAAGAAAAGAGATCAATCAGGTGGAGCAACATGGCATAGCCATAATGATCCACCTGAAAAAGTAAATCCATTGGGCATCTTTCTTAGCCTTCAGACAACAATTCTGATCGCTGAAGTACCGAACGGGACAGGCACAAAGAAAAAAAAGACAGAAAAAAAAGAAAAAAATAACTTGGCCCGTGATTCTCAGTTTTGTTGCTTACTCAAGGTTGCTTAAAATAATATCATTCAGTACCAATTATTCGTTAGAACTAATCAATTTACATTGAACCAGTTTAAAATTAATTAGGGGTGGACACTGATAACTTTGATGGCCATGGTGATTTTGGAGATCAGATTCTGTATCCATTCCTTTACTGGTTTCGACAGATTTTCAGCAAACCAGTTTTATTCCCCCGAGTGCAGAAGCACAGCAGGAAAAAGTCCTTCATGTGGTCCAGGTGAGGAAAAGCTCCACTGTCACAACTTTCAACATTTCAACATTAATTTAATTCATTAATTAAAAAAAAACAAGCTTGGAGGCATATCCAGCGGACTGGATGAACTGGTAATGGTTGTAAATTAAAACTAGTATTAAAACTACAAAACCACCATTTACTATTTCTTTTGCATGACTTTTTTTTTAATTTATTCGTGTTTTATCTAGAAAGCCATTTTTTTCTTTATTTGATCAGAAATTTTAAAAACTGTAGGAGTCAAGGATAAATGCGGGGGTACTGGTCAGAGTCAGTCTGACACATATTTCGTTGAAGCTAGCCAGCTGACTATCAGTCCAATCTCTTTTTCAAGAAGAACACACAAGGCTTGTAAAAACCAGCAAGAAAAAAAAGCCGATGTTCACAGTGTATTTACAACTTTAACAGTACACCGTATCAACAGAGACAGTGCCCCTTTCACACTCAGTCCCACCCGAATCTAATTCTCGGTCTTTCCAGCCAGGCTGTGTACAACAGTTGGCGTGGTCTTGACTTGGCGATGTAATAAATTCTTTTCTTTTTTTTTGTGAAATGACGCTGTCAGGGAACGACAAACTGGAACTGGTTCTGAAGCCTGGGATCTGGTAATTAGAGATGTCTTTGCATGACACTGCACAGGATGCGACTTAGACGTTAACCAGATAAGAATGTTAGAATATTAATTATTGATATCTCTGCACGTGTAATGGTCGTGGGTTTTGAACCCAGGGTTTTGAGTTATTGGGTTTCTTGTGGTTTATTATAAGCTCCCTGTGCCCTTGTGTATATTGTTTAGTATGTTCTCATATCCTTGGTTATCTTTTGGTATTTTCTGATTGATTTCTTCATGTTCTTAGTTGGTTTGTTTTTGTCCAGTTTTTTTTTCATTCCTGGTTTATAATAAGTGTCAGTTCCGATTTTGAGTTCTTTCGTGTACAGTTGCTGCTGAGGAAATCGAGGTGCACACCACCAGGATGTCTTTGTGAGGGTTTTTTTTACCTTTTGCAAAGGGGTCAAACAATATGGCAGGAGCCTGCTTTTTGACCAAGAGGGACTGCAAGCCTAGAATATTTATATAGACAAGTTATCTTTCTGCCATGGTCCGAGCGCTGTTAGAAGGCTGTGTAATAAAAGATAACTCGTACATCGACATGTGGTATTTCTGAAAGACTACATGGAGACAGAATATGACAGTATATCAGAGCCTTTCATTCAGCACGGTCAGCTTGACACGGAGAAGCAGCGGTCTTAAAATTTTCCACTAAGTTCCTTCAGTCTTTTGTTCTCGGTTCCTCATCTGTCTCATTTCCCTACGCTTACACATTTGTCCTCTCGGTTCGCCTGTGCCTCTCAGTGTTTCAGTGTGAGTTCATACCTATGTTTAGTTTTCCATTTCCTGTTTTATTTTGAAGCCTGATTTTCCATCATGCCTTTGATTAGTTTTACTTCCACCTTGTGTTTATTGTGACTGAGCTCACCTGTGTCATCCCTCTCACCTGCTCCTCATCACACTCCTTTGTGTGATTCAGTGATTACCTTGTGTGTATTACTGTCACGGCGCGGCGCGCCACTGTGTTTAAGGTACGGATCCAAACGCAGACACAGGCGACTTTAACAAAAAACGAGCCTTTATTTGGGGCTGATACTCAGAAACAGGAAAACAAGGCGAGAACGGACTTGAGCGAAACTAAACCAAGACCTGAACTGGAGAAACTAGAATTGACTATGACTACTGTGAACATGATGAAGAGCAGGAACATGAGTGAAGCTATGAAGTACAAACGTGAACCAGAAAACATGAACATGCCCTGAGCCACATCATGACAAACCTCAGGAGACGAGGTGGTAAGGTAAACAGACGAATGGGACACACACAGACTATATACACAGGAGGTGACAAGGGGAAGGGAAACACATGGGGAAACAGCTGACACAAATTAGCATAATGGGGCTACAGGAGAAAGTGAAACTAAAACAATGAACACCGAACCCCTTCAAAACAAAACGGAGAACCTAAACAGGAAACAGACATGACACAGACTTGATAACATGAACCAACAAGGGAGACTAAAACACAGGGGGTGATGACACGAAAGGATCTAATAAACAAGGACTAAGACAGCTATCTAGGCATAACAGAAACTAACTAGATAAGCTGAAATGAAACAAGAACACAAACGAATAACAAAATACAACGAAACTCAAAACACTGGGTCACACGACTCAGGACCATGACAATTTATAGTATTCGTCCTCTCGTCCTGTTTCAGGCGCGCTCCTGCCCGTCAGCCTCCCTGCATGTTTCCCCCTCTGCTCTTCTTGGTTTTAGTTACTTTGCATTTTGGACTCTGTTTAGCTTTTCTTTGGACTTGTTATTTTTGGCGCTATGATCAGCCACAGCTCACATTTTTGTTCTGTCCATTCTGCCTCTGAAAGCTGAGTTTTGTGTACTCATCTCTACGCTCCAATACGACAGGACAAAGTCAAAATTTTACATCAGCTGTCAACGCTTTCAAAAATGTAGCTGTGGTTCTAAAATAAATGTTAAGGGAAAATCTCGGCTCCTGAAGGTCAGTTTTGCTACATCGCTACCACTGCTCCATTCGTCTGTGTGAGCATCCTACTGCTGCACTGCCACTGAATGTCAACATTGGACAGAAAATGCTTTCTACTCGTCTGATGTGGACATACACGTGAGTCATTATTTATTCTGCTAATCTCTAACATGTGCAGTACAGTGGATGTGTTTTAGTTTAGATCTGTAATGAGCACATCTTAGATTTCCATATGCAGATGTGTGAGATGGCAGCGTCCCCAAACACCAAACTCTAAATTTGACTAATTAGCATTCTGCCATTTGAAGTATACTCAACTTTGCATCCTCTAGACGTGGTTAGAAATGGTACATGAGGCAACAGGACACAAATATACCAGCTGACGAGGGAAGAATATAAATATCCCCGGTTGCTGGAGAATTTTCATAACCTGTAAAGTTCAAGTCAGTAAGGCATTAAATGTTGCTGTTATTTTTAAGTTCCTGCCACTGCCGATTTTCAGAATACGAAGTAGGATGTGCAGAAACAGCAGGAGTCCAGCTCCCTCTGTCATTCCACTGATGTGTGTTTTCTATCTCCAGGAGCTCAAATTTAAGCAGCAGTTTGTCAAAAAGACAATTCATTATTTAAGCAAAAGCAAAAACGGCTCTCTTACCGGAAGTATCCAATGATCATGATGGCCACTAGCAGAGAGCTGAAGGACACGGCATAGCCAACGGTGTACATGACATACAGCCGCTCAAAGAAGTCTTGCTGTGACGATAAAGAGAGACATTTGCTATTTAGTCAACTCCTCCTGAAAAAGACTCGTACAATATATACAAGCATGAGTCACAATAGCATGGTGGGAAAAAACGGTGCTTCAATGAGAACATGAAAGCCCATCAGCGATGGAGTTTAATTAAAACAGAAAAATGAGTCAGCATTACATCCCTAATCTTTGATAGAGTAGAAATTACTTCGGGAGTTTTAGCGACACATCCATTCCCCGGAACTCTAAGATAATGTAATCTCTTCAAGGACTGGTTAGGCTCAAAGCAGCCAGAAGATTCAGCTGACACCAAAAACAAAAGATGGCTATAGCTCCCTTCCTGGTAAGGTTTTCTTTTCAGAGCAGATGACTTCCCCGGGGTAGTACGGTTGCTTAGATGAATAGGTTGACTATGAAAAGCTGCGTGGATTGAAATTAAAATGCTGATTTTATAAGAGAATTATTAATTTTCTTGACAAGATTTTAATTCCTTGTAAAGAAAAATGATGATGGAGGGAAATTAAGGCTGGACTGATCCATAATTTTTAAAGCAACGGACCCGGAAGTCTTTTTGTAAAATGTGCCTCAAACTAAATTTGAGATATTAAGTACATGTTAGGCTTATCGTTAAAAAGTTGTACCAGTGTCTCAAAGTCGATTGTGATTTCACAAAAGCTGCAATCGAGCCAAGTCGGGCGAGTGACTCAAAGGATCTCCAGTTTATGTTTGCGCTGCTTCTACAGGCTTGTAGATTTGATTCTTCTTTCTAAAGCAAGTTTGTGTCTACAACACGCTAAACGCTCTGCACAAGCTTTTTTATTTAAAAAGTCACAATTTTTTTTTTTCAAGAGAACAGTCCAACTTTATGGATATGTAATGCAACACTGACTAAAGACACACAGTGGAAGCTTGTTATCTGTTATCACTCAGTCTACAAATGAAGATCACTCTTCACATTTGTGGAAACTCAAGTGCCTCAGTAAAGCGAAGTGTCTGCAGCAGCATGCCGACTGGTTTTTTTTTTGTTTCCTACTACAGTACACCCACTCCAGACGTGAGGCATCCAAAGCTGGCAATTAGCCGGTGAACACGGCAGCAGTTAGCAGCTAAAAAGTCAAACATTTCCCTCTGGAGCTGTTAGAGACAAACACACAAAGAGCAACAACAAAAAAACACACGGTACCCAAAAAGAGAAACTCTAAATACTAATGATGCTCCATTTCTCTGTCTGGTGTGTGAATACACTTCCACAATGGCTGCTTTGAAAGGTGACGTGAGGGCGTATTAATGTCACTAATGTAGTGCCAGGTTGGGTAATCCATTCCTAACATTTTAGGTCATTTTTATATGTGCAGCAGGCAAATCAAGGAAAGGGGGAAAGTAACTGAAAGTAACTTTTAGATGAAATATGAGAATTTAAATGTCTGTAAACAGACTGACGGAGAGATGGAAATTTCTCCAATTATTAAGATTTTGTAGCCCGTTCTGTCTTCAAATGGCTAAAATATCAAAATCTGCAGTTAAAATTGATATTTTCATAACGAATCATACCAAACAGCACACTAATCACTATGGCTGATGCCAGGCATTATTGATTAATATGTTTGATCTTCAAGAGATGCAGACTGTGTGCATGATTGCATGATTTTTATTTGTTTTGGTTGGTTAGAGCACAGCGTCCTTATTTTCTGAAATAATTCTGCTATATGATTAGTCACCAGCTTCTGAGAACACTTTGTTTGGTTTCTTTATCAAATGTCTGCTTTGTATTTTATCAGGAGAGGGGAAGCGTATCTGGGTGGACGTTACCATAGAGAAATGCTTTTTGGAGCCAATTACAGAGGTAGTAAATAAGACTGTACAAAAGTTAGCAGTATTTCAGATTTCCTTTAATCATTTTTCTTCTACAACCTGAGAAGGAAAGCATAATGAACAGCTAACAACTCATAGATATGCAGCCTGTGATGAGAGCCCGAAAGCTGACAATGCCTTGTGTTAAAGGATAACAAGTAAAAAGGAGGGAAAAAAGGTGGGAACGTGTGCTTCAGAGGATGAGGAGCTGCTTGGCTGTTAGACACTCGAGGTAAGACGGGGATATGAAGCTCCGTACCAAAAACCAGATGTTTAGGTAAGATGGAGCTGACGGGGCAGCCCATGTTTCAGAGAACATCCAGGCTTATTCACAGAGGTCACCGCTGCTAGCCTTGCTAAGAAGCTGCTCTATGTATGTTTATTGATCTGTGTGCAATGCTGTGCAAAAGTCTTGATTCACCCCTCGTTTATTTACATTTAGATATGGCAGCAATTTATTGAAACATGGATGTGATGCATGTGAGGTGAACACACAGTATGTACATTTTGAAAGAGCTTGAAAGCAAAAAAGAATTGTATGGCTGCTTTTATTCTTCAGCACAGCCTGAACACTGATATCAGGTGCTTTCCAGGTAGGATTGCACTGTAGATCTGAATCTAATGGTACTTTTCTGCGTTCATAAGTTCAGTCATTTTAACAAGCTCTCCACTGGCTGAAATCCAGCTCCAAACCATCACAGAACCATCACTGTGTATTACAGATGAGTGTAGACACTCGCTGTACCTCTCTCCTGACCTCCTACAGACATACCAATGAAGATTTGAACCAAAACTTTCAAATTTTGATTCATCAGTCCGCCCGACTCGTTGCCACTGATTCTCAGCCTGGTTGTCTCCTGTCTAATCTAGCACACATCGGCCGTTTCTCCCAGTTTCCCTTCTCCAATAATGACTTCTCGACAGCCGCCCTTCCATTTCTGATGAGGCTTCGGTGAACAGGAGGTGGAT
This sequence comes from Tylochromis polylepis, assembly GCA_015107715.1. Lineage (NCBI taxonomy): Eukaryota > Metazoa > Chordata > Actinopteri > Cichliformes > Cichlidae > Tylochromis > Tylochromis polylepis. The sequence goes on from VVHJ01064688.1 coordinate 6,962, forward strand.
CAGCTGATGGTTCAGATGCGTCTCTCAGCTCCTGTGTCAGGTCTTTGCTGGATTTTTTTTTTCCTATTTCTTAAGAACGTGGCTCTCAGACACCGTTCATCTGCTGTGGATAGTTTGTAGGCCTGTCACTTCTTCTTTTGTTCTCCACTTGTCTAGTGTCCGTAAAATTTTTAAGAGCCAACAATGCCAAGTTTTCAGCTTACAGCAGCGTGTTGGTGTGAAAATGCTTTTTCATGCCTGTCAAACTGTGTTATTTTTGGCATTTTTCATGGTTTCAGCCAAAGAAACGGGAACAAATGTGTTTTTGCAACAGGCTGCTTGTAATAAAATGCCAAAAGATACAATTTAAAATTGGTTCTTTGTTGTCTCTTGTCTGTTTTAGACACACATAGTTGTTTCATGTCTTGATTTAGGACCCTTTTTGTTTTGTTTGAATGATTCAAAGGCCAGTGTTAAGTTCCTCAATAAAAGGAAATAAGGTGGGGCTGGAGCAGTGGAGCAGTGTGCACCCTGGAAAGGTCGTCAGTTTTAAGTTAAGAGAAAGTCTGGCTGCTTGGAAGCAAAATGTAGAGAAATGAGGGGTAGCTTAAGACTTTTACGGTATACTCACAATAGAAAACACATTTAACAAATACAGCTGCAACTTTAATATTTTACAGCCATACTTACTCTGCCATCTTCGTCACTGAAGGGCTGGAGAAAGCGTAAACACTCTGAGTAATTGGTCCATGTTTTGTTCCAGTGATCCACAAAGACCCAGGAACCGTTGATGTCACACTTCCTGTAAGCATGTCCTACAAAATGCCCATTTTAAAAAGATAAAATAAGAAATAATAAATCATTTCACTCAAACTTTAAGTAACTAATGCATAAATCTATTTTTACACAGGTGATCTGAAATTATTAATAACAATGAATAATAAAAATGACACCTTCTTGGGTCAGTGTGGTCATGTATGAAAGAATAAACAAAATAATTTATTCAATTATTATGACTTTCACATCAGGGAAAGAGCAGATGCAACTCAAACTATTAATGACTGAATTAAAAATGGTAACATTGATGCTTAATGTGATGGACAAAGTTCGTTGCACTCTAGTTCTTTAATTTAATTTCTTTGTTTGTGGCCTGAATATGAAGCTGAATTTATTGAAGAATCCTGCTGTAAGGATCACACAGTTTTACTAATTCACCACCAAGTATGACGTTCCACTTTTCTGTGGTTCGGTTTTTGTGAAGAACACCATCAGAGCAAGATTTCTAAAAAAGCAAACTTTCATCTTGTCCAAAACTTCAAAACTCTTTTTCAGATTGTACGCACTACCTAAGAATATAATGAGTCGTGCTGAAAATGCTTGCATCGCATGTTAGCTGAACAGTTTGAGTTTTTCTTTGCATGTTAAGTTCTAATTCAGTGCTGGAAAAGAAAAAAAAAGTGTTAACCTTGGTGATTGAAGTCATAGATGTACGATGGGCAGGGAACCTTGGTGATGAGCCCAGGGGAGCCGTGGGGCCAACAAATAAGACCGTCCCAGTCTGGAGGGCACACCTCATCTGCAGTGAGAAGATGAAGAAGTCAACAAGTGGCTGTTTTTTCTGCGTGTGCTTGTTTGTTTTATATGCCAAGAGTATGGACTTCTATTTGATATATCCTTTCACATTGTGATGCGAATAGGCTTGTACACTCACCAGCCACTTTGTTAGGTGTACCTGTTCAACTGCTCATTAATGCAAATGTCTACTCAGCCCATCATTTAGCCATGTAGACATGGTCACAACAACCTGCCGTTCAAAGCGAACATGAAAGCAGCGAAGAAAGGTGATTTAAGATTGTTGGTTCAAGAGAGGCTGGTCTGAGCAGAAACTGTTGATCTGCTGGCATTTTCTGATAAAAGCATCTCAAGGATTTACACAAAGGTCTGTAGAAAACATCCAGTGAGCGACAGTTCTCTTGCAAAAATGTCTCGTTGATGTTAGGAGAATGGTCAGACTGACTGAAGCTGGCAGGAAGGCAACAGGAACTCAAAGAGCCACTATTCTCACCTGAGGTATGCAGAAAAGCATCTCTGAATACATTAAACCTTGAAGCAGAAAACCACACCAGGGGCCGGTCCTGACAGCTAAGAACAGGAAACTGGGGTTATAGTCTGCATGGGCTCGCCAACATTGGACAGTAGAAGGTTGTAAAAATGTCTCCTGGTCTGATGAGTCTCGCTTTCTGCTGCGATATTCAGATTCAGAATTGAATTTAAAAACAAACAAGTGTGGATCCATCCCAGGTCAGCGGCTCAGGCTGGTGGTGTAACGATGTGGCGGATGTTTTCTTGGACCCACTGCTAACAGCTGAGCATTGTGTGAATCCCACAGCCTACCTGAGCGCTGTTGCTGAGCATGTCCGTCCATTTACGACCACAGCATTTCCATCTTCTGAGGGCTGGAAAACGCTCCATGTCACAAAGATGAAATCATCTCAGACAGAAAATTAGTTCTCCCCAGCAGATCTCAGAGCTTTTATTATTGATCTAGTCTTCCCACCTCTCCGCTTTAGGTTTCAGAGCAGAGATTACTGCTGCGTCTTTAAAACGTGTCGAGAGTCGGGCCTTTGCGGTGGTGACGACTCCGACGCTCTGGAATGAGTTTCCTCATCGCCCTCGTCCTTTCGTTATGAATTCAGAGAAGGCTTTAAAAACAGATAAAGACATTCCTATCCAAACAGACGTTTGGGTAATTATGTGTCCGCCCTTGTTTTGCGGTGTTCGTGCATCTGTTTTATCGTTTTATTTGCTTTGTTTTCTCTTTGTCTGTGAAAGGTGCTTAATAAATAAGTCAGACTCGTTCACTGTAGTAAAACGGCCTCCGCAGTCACCAGATTTCACTCCAGCAGAGCCACGCTGGGATGTGGTAGAGTCACATCGTGGATGTGCAGCCAAGAAATCTGCAGCAACTGTGTGATGCTGTCATCTTAATATGGACCAGAATCTCTGGAGAATGTTTCCAGCAGCTTGCTGAATCTGAGCCATGAAGAATTAAAGCGGCTCTGAAGGCAAAAGTGGGTCTAACCTGGGCCTAACAAGGTGTACCTAATGTCTTGATGCGTGCTCAAACATCCAGGTAAGTAAATCCCAAAAAAGTTGATTCTGTTCACCTGGACGTTTTCAGTGGGAGAAACGTTTCATCATCATCCAAGTGACTGTGAAGGTTCTCGGTCATCCAGGTCATGGTAGTCTAAGGAGCTTGGAAAGAAAAGCGTCTGGACTTCTCTAAGTTTCTTGAAAACGTTTCACCTCTCATCCGAGAAGCTTCTTCAGTTCTAAGAGCAAATGGTGGCTTGGCTGATTGAGACCCACACCCGTTTTCACACCTGGACTCGTGTGATTAGGTAGAGGATCCACAGGGGGTCCATGACCCTCTTGGGAGACACTCCCATAAGGCTTTAAATCTGGGACTCTCCACCATTTGCTCTTAGAACTGAAGAAGCTTCTCGGATGAAACGTCTTCAAGAAACTTAAAGAAGTCCAGACGCTTTTCTTTCCAAGCTCCTTAGATCATCCAAGTGACTTCTTCAGTCTCAGCTGACTGCAGGTTTCCATCCTTATAAACAGCAGATTTGCACAATGACTGAAACCAGCACCACTGGAGAACAATGGGCTGTGAGGACAGTTCTTCATCATTAATATGCAAATTGTCATGACCACTGATCAACAACCACGGATCAAAGCCCATTGGATGAGTGACGAAACGTTTCTCCCACTGAAAACGCTGCGTCCAGATGAACAGAATCAACCTTTTGGGAAGGTGTACCTAATGAAGTGACTGGCGATTGTAACATCTTAACTTTTAACGTCGGTGTGATTTCTGAATCCAGACCTCAACAGGTTGATGATTTCAGCTTCCACTGACTTCTAATCAAATTACACACACGAGTCAAGGTTTTCGACTCGAACGTTTCGGTCATCATCACCTGATGTGTGGTTTAAGTGTTCCTGTAATGTTTTTGAGCCAAATAATTTCAATTACAATGACTGAGCCTTGATTCAACGCAAACTATTCACTCTTGCTTTCTTTTTCTTTTTTTAATGACATCTAATTACTGCCTCAGTGGGCAAAATTTAAACGCTCTAAAAATGTTTCTTAAATCGGTTTTTTAAACGCGCTTGCAACAGGAAACAAAATCCGTGACTTTGGCTCAGTGAGTAACCAAAAAAACAGAACACCACATTCGCTGACCATCCTTCATTAAAAGCCACTTACATGTTAAATTTTTATTTAGATTAGAAAGGAAATAGATGGAACAACACTATCTGAATGTGTTAGAAGGCAAAAGGTTCAGTGGCAGCTCCTGACATCACAGGGAGGCGTGAGACAAAATCATTTAGATATGGGGATAATGGTGCACATTATAAACGACATCAATTAAAGCCAAAGGAAAGAATGTGACACAAAGCCAGATGCGGGCATCAACCAGGACATCAGAAAGTCAGGCATTAATCTAACACCTTTCGGATCTGCCTCATCTGCACTGAAAGCTATATTTTCACTCATATCTCAAGATGTCATATAATACAGGTGACATGAGATATAAAAGCAAAACTATATGAAAGTTGATTTGGGATGCTGGAGAGCTCTGTGTGCGTGCACCTCAACACAATCTGAGACGGTTGTGCCCTCTGACTTTCGTTCTGAATCAATGTCCGTGCAAAAGGGTGAAGACAAGCCTGAAATACTGAAAAACGTTCCCTACACAGCAGCTTTACTTCCTGTAATATCGCTCTTGTGTATGTGTCTTGCAATGTGCAATATTACAAGACATAGGTGTACTCTTCTGTTTCATTAAAATAGCAGTTCTGTGGACCAGAAATACTCCGAGCTCAGTGCTAAACATCTGGGGCAATAAATCGGTGTCAACCCACAGGATCTGTAGGAGAGATGCCTACAGGCCAGATTCAGGGCACACTCACAGCTGCTGCTGGTGACAAAAACAAAAGAGTTCTGAGTTCTTTTAAGAAACTATTTAAAATCAGCTGTTTAATAGTCCCGTGTATTCTGGAAGACGAGACCAACTGTCCATCACTGATCACGCAGCTGCCATCTGGAAAATGAAGAAATAAAAAAAAGCATCCGGAGAGAGAAATTTACACCCACTCTGCCCAGTTCTAGTGCTGAAGGCTGTGGGGTAAGCTGCACCCACTTCTGATGGAGCATGCTGACTCATTTGTTGCTGCAGCACTGATTTCAAATTGATTCCAAACATGTGGTCTTTTAATTGAAATTACTTGTTAAAGAGCACAGAAATGTTAGCCTCTATTATTCTGTTAAATACTTGCATGTTCATTTTTACCGGGCTTATAACCCAGTGGTTATGAAAGCTGAATGGATGATGAATAGATTTTCTAAAAGATTATATAAATTATTGAGCCTATATATATATATATATATATATATATATATATATAAAATAAAGTATAAAGAAAAAATAAAAGCCAAATTGTCTCTAGTTTGAATGTCCTTGAAATATCCTTTGATTTTCCCAGGACAAAATTTGATTTCTTATCAGCTCTGCAAAGTTAAATTGAATGCAAACAGATCTTACAACAGATTATCACATACGTAGCCTTAATGTTATGTTATTGACTGTTTTGGTCTCTTCAAAGTATGTGGTGAACTGTTTTTCTATGAGCACATCCCCTTTTACTGTTTGCCAACACAACCCAGTTACAGAAGCCAGAGGGTGTGCTTTAAAGCCTGGGTTTAGGTTGTAAGAATCACTTATTGATACCCTTCAATTTTTTTGCAAGCAAAAGTGGAAGCTCCACATACAAATACGACATCTCTGCTGAATTTGTCATCTCCTTTCTGCTCTCCGAGCACTGAACATCCTTAATTGAGATAAGGATGCAGAAGAGTTTGTGGTCACATCAGATATTGATTTCCTTTTGTTTTAATTTTCCCAGTTTACTGACAGTTGGAAAAAGATGTTTAATCAAAAGTATTGATTCCATTATTTTCGAAACCGTTCTAATGTTTTCCCTCAGCATACAATTTACAATATTGGTGTTTCAGCTAAGCTCAAATGTGCAGAGTTGTGTATTCTTTTGCAGCGACTCTGCGTACCTGTGGTTCCTGGTTCAGTGTTGGAGAGATTCTGGTAGCACTGCATTTTGATTTCATACAGGATGTACATCTGCTCCTGCGCAGAGAGCGGCCCATCAAACTGCATCTGTGGAGCGCAGCAAACACGATCAGATCTTTGACCCGATGCATACATGCGTGTAAGTCACCATTTCCTGAAATTTCAACAACACTGGGAACATCTTGCAGTCTGCTCTGGACCAGGCCATCTGCTCTGCCCCAAGTCAGTAAGCAGAGGATAGCCGCTGTTTAGCTGAAGTTCATAATTACTCTATAAACAAATTCAGAACCTAGACGTATAACGACAACCTTTCCAATAATATCTTAATCTCCTTTTCTAAGTAAAAATGAATATGTCCAATATTCTCAGTCTCATGTTTTCCCCTGGTTTATATTGTTTGACTGGAGATCCAGTCAAAGGCAACAAAGAGTTAAACATGCAAGAACTGAATCCCCCTTCAGTTATTATTATTTGGCCAACCTCAACGTTTAACTTTTAAAAAAATGAAATCAATTTAAAAGAAATTATAAATATTGTGCTACAGTAGAGGTCTATTTATCAGACTAAGAAAACGGTCTGCTTTGGTGATAAACTTTTTTGTCTTTCCTGTCATCTGCATTGCGTCACCAATATTTTAACCAGATCTGCAAATCTCCGGTCAAGGAAGGAGGCGGCTGTTACATTTGCTAAGTGAAGCTCTAGCATAACGCGCCACGTGTTCTGACTTGGCAGTGGTGCAGAGCATAATGGGCAGATTAGGGCTTTCATCAGGCCATCCAGTTCTGAACCTGACAACAGTGTTATTAATAGATAATGAATAACTTAAACCGTATAGATTTTATGACAATAAAAATAAATACAATTTTTATTATCATTAAGTTTAAGAAAATTATGAGTAAACCAAACTTTAATTTTAACTAAACAATCAGAAAGAGACATGGGTGGGAGAATAGCAGTGGGATTGGAAGAGAAATAGAACTGAGTGTCATCTGTGTAACAGCGAAACTGAATGTTATATTTCCTGAAAATATTGCAGAGAGGTAGGAGATAAATAACGAAGAGCAAAGACCCCAGGACAGAGCCTTGAGGCACACCACAATAATTTGAATTATATTGATAGATATATGTGTATTTAGTTGCACAAACTGAATGGCCAGAGAGGTATGAGGTAAACCATGCGAGAGCTATACTGTTTGTGCCATTAGAGGCTAATCTATCGCAGAGGACGTGACGGGAGAATGTGTCAAAAGCTGCAATAAGAGCAAGAAAAATCTGAATACTGATGAGACCGAAATCAGCTGCAAGCAAGAGATCATTTGTAATTTTCACAAGAGCAGTTTCTTTACTGTGGAACAAAGCAGAACTAGACTGAAAGTGCTCATGTAAATTATTTCCAGTGAGGTGTTTATGAACCTGTAAAGCAACTGTTTTTCAAGAATTGTGGAGTCAACGAAAAGGCAAATTCAAAACTGGTCTGAAATTATTTCAGTTGCTGGAGTCTAAAACTGTTTTGTTTTGATTTCAAAATTGGAGATATTATTGCAGTCTTAAGAGGTGATGGAGCAGAGCAAACAATGATATACAATATTACTGACACTGTAAGAGAGCCAAACGAGGTCAGGGAAAGTTTAACAAGATTAGTGAGCAGTGGGTCAAGTTAGTGAAGAGGTACTTCATACTGCTGATAATAGAGGAGAGCCAACCTTGCAAAGCTAGCGTGGGTAGACTTTTGGGTGACATCTCTTCTCATGGAGAGTCCTCGATTCACTTTTAGCATCACTTTCATCAATTAATGCAGAATTTAAAGCAGATTTTTGGTGGTGTATTAATTCTTGGAGATGAGCAATAATATAGATTCACTCTTCAGCTACTCACACGTTGCCTTGCATATTTATACGTTTAACACTTGGCATGAATGAAAAGTAAAAATATATAAAGAGCGTGCTGGTGAGATTATTACGCTGAGACTTAGGAAAAGACGATTCGCCCAAACACTTCAGTCGCCCTTTTACACTGTTTTTCCTCATTTATTTAAATGATTTCTTTCTGTATAAGTGAAAATGACTGAGATAACAAATGTATTCGTTTTTTTTTTAATGGAAACAATTTGCATTCCTTCTTCTTCTTCTTGTCTTTTGCGCTCTCTTTCCACCACAGCCTTTTTCTTTATGCAAATCCAACATGCTTTCCATTTTGAGACTGATACAGAAAATATACATGTGACCTAGTAAGATTGCTGTTTTTTCCCCAAACGTGACCAGGATTGTTATTCAGACATCACACTCACATGTCAAACTGCTATCAGATTTGCATAGCAGGGTGCACGTCTGGAAGTGGCTTAATATTTATCCCTGGGGTGCGTAACTGTCCTTATAAATTTGACTTCAATCTATCCAGTCTTGGCTGTGGTATTATAGTTTGGACCAAAGTGAAGAAGTGACCAAAGAGATACTGCTATCCCTGAAAGCGATGCTCCTAACATGACTAAAACAGGCATGTCACTCAGATATATTTCCCGAAAGCATCTTTTAAAACCCTGACATGAGTTCTGATTGACTTCTTATACGAGTCTGAGCAAAAAGAAAAATCCATTTTTGCCTTTATTTACTTTTATATTAACAGTATGTGTGATATTCTTGCTTAGGCTCTTTGAAAAGATCAGAACAGAAAGACGTGGATACGTGCTTTTATTGAACAGCCGGACATCACACACTAACTTGTTGTTTTTCTTAGCAGTGCACAAACTACCCTTTTGCATGTTATACGTTGGTCAATCAAGAACTAGCCCTGTAACAGGCGCTTCTGTATTTTACCACTGGGGCAACAATTCACTCTATTACATTCCTCCCCTTTTAGATTTGTAATTGAAATAAGCAACCCTTTTTAGAATGTATTTCACTGCCCCCCCAAAAAAATATTCTGCGGCCCTTACGAACAATGAACAAATGTAGCCATTACTTTTAGTATTAAACTGTTCACTTCTAAAATAACTGGCAGTAAATAACCAAAACATCATTCCACATTTTCAAAGATTCAGTCTCTTTGGGGGAACTCTGCGTCTCTCTGGGTATCTGCGTCCCACAGATGGGCTTTGGGTGGTTTCTGGGGTGGATACTGGTGGTTCATCGGTTGTCTGTTTAGGTGGTTCAGGAGGTAAGGGGTGTGATGTTAAAATCCCAGGTGGACTTGGTGGTATCTCTGGAACAACACTGTCCATAATCACTTCTGGTCTTCCCTCTGGAACCGGTGAAAATATAACTGGGGGTTTCTCCACA
>VVHJ01064691.1:4388-21414 GCA_015107715.1 Tylochromis polylepis
ACTGTGTTTATATTATGCTAACATAGCTGTGTCGCTAGCCACCATGTAGCACATCATTATATACCAGCTAGCCAAACTTCAGTAACCCTACAAACATCACTGCTTTCTAGTTTCCTGTCTGCATTTATGTCAGACGTGATAGCAGAGCTGTACTTCTTAATGTTTATCAGAAATCCCTCAGTCAGAACATGGTATATTATGTTTAGCTGGATCCTAGCGAGCTAACTCCCTGCTAACTTTTAACCCCGTTAAACTTAATAAATTCTGTTTTCATGGATACCTGGATGTTAAACTTAATTGTTACACCTGGCAGAGCAGCCACACTGACCATTTTATTAAAGATGAAAGAATTTAGACAGTTTTTAACTCTCAGTGATGCCGCAGTGTTCGTTTGACTTTGGAACCTGAAGCGGAGTTTGGGCCCAGACACGGCTAATGACGTCAGACTTAAAGACCGGATAGAGGTAGGGCAGTGGGCTATTTTTTTTTCCATGGACTTCTACAGGACAGGAAGCCTTTATGCATCCACAGTCATCACCCCCTGCTGACCATTAAAAAGAATGCAGGTTTAAGGCATTTGTTTTAAACTGTCAGTGGTGAAAATACAACAGTGTCCATTCTTTTTAAAAGCATGGTTTCCTTGGTTGCTGTGATGATGCCTTGCCTCTGAAAAGCCTCCAGAGCATACTATGTGCTGCAGATTGTCAGGAACTAACAGGAATAGTTTTGCTCACGAGCAAATAGGTTACCTTTTCATTAGTGTTTCACGTTTCCCCACGAGACCAGGCTGGCTTTGGTCTTCAGACCTCTGAGGGTCTCTCATCCAGTCTGCTTTTGGTGTCACACAACTGAGGTGTTGGTTAGTGGTCTGCTATGACTCTTTGCCTTGTGGCTATCTTTTTACTATTTGAAAACACCCACTGTTCTGGGCATCCACACAGGATTTGATTTGAAGCCAGACAACCAGAGACCATAGAACGACAAAGACATTCAGCGACAGACAAAATAACCACGGGCAACACAAGATGGGCAGGTTTTGGGTTAAACTTTTATCAACTTTTAAGTGAGCGACTGAAGTGAATACGAATGACAGTGAAGGGTAGCACTGATTGACATGTTACAGGGTGGTAAATATAGATTGGTACTCAGGCAACTGGAAACTGGAATGTCCACTAGGGACCAACAAAGGGATAAATGACCAGCAAATCATTTCCTGTGTGGACCATTACTCCTCCTCCTACTACTCCTTCTACCTCTTCTATTAATTTGAAGCTTGAACTTTAAATATAATGAAAACAAAGAAATCCATGTAAAATGACACTCTTCAAAGACTTCAGTAAATGTGTGATTAATAATGATTAAGGTTTTTGCCATAAATAAGCATAGATAAAGCTCCTGGGCGCATTTGATTCCAGAGGACAGAAGAATAACTATCCGGGATAAGAAGACATTTTCACACAAACACTCTGGTATTTCAGAAGATATTCACATGCTCACACACAGATAACCACATAATACAAATACAGATTGGCACTTTGGTATTCTGGTAATGTATTTTGTGGACATACACACACACACATGCACGCAGAGGGCTGACAGTAAACACACACACGTCGTCTATGTTCCATTTAGACTGTATATTTACTCTGCATTACGGGGTTAATGAGGTGAAGCTTTCCCCTCTCTCAGTCACTCTCTCTTTAATGGATCTCTCTTGCTCTCTTCCCATGCTTGTCTCTTATTCTCCTCTCATTTCTGCCTCTGTTTTCTTTCCTTCTCTGTTTTCCTTTTCTCTTTTACAATCATTCCCACTGTCACTCTTCTGACCTTTGCTTTCCATTTTACCCCCCTTCTGTCCTTTGTTTCATCTTCTGTCTCTTTCTCTCACCCTCCATCTCTCTCCGTTTACCAAATAGCTGATGTCACTTTTTCCATTTCCTCCTAATGGAGGCAGAAACACAGAGCGATGGACGGTGAGGAAAAACAGCCAGAGATGAAGAAGGATGGATGGAAAGCAAAGGAGTCAACAAGGAAGGATGAAAAGGTGACAGCCGGGGGAAAGAGAGACTGAAGAACCTGGAAGTTGACGTGGGAGAAAATTAAGGAAGATTGAGAGAATAAGGGGAGGAAGCAGTAAAAAGGCAGATGAAATGATGGACGGAGAGTTTAGGGAGGTGGAAAGATGATGGAAAACAAGACAATGGAGAGAGAAAGCAGCAGATTATGGGTAAGAAAAAGATAGTGGCCCATCATAAAAAGGTTAATTATTGATTTTCTTGAAGGAGAAATCAACCTGAAAACATCACTGATGCTCAATCAGTGACTCGAGTCTTCTGTTTAGTCCAAACAAGCAAGTATAGCACAGGCTGGCAGAAATGCTGTTAAAGTGCAAACTGTGTTGTGCATTAAAAGAAAACACACACACACACACACACACACATAATGGCTAAACTGTAAATACACAGAGCAATAAACACAATCATGCATTTTTAACTCAAACCAAGATCTACAGGAACATTTTTGCAACTATTCTAACATGTCTGAAATAAATTCCATCACACTGCATAAAAGCTACAACAGAGTTTAATAAAAAAGATTACATGCATAATTATTCCGTACGTATGCAGCCAGTCTTACAGAAAAAATAAAATGGTCATAAGATGGTGTATTTGTTCATGGTCATGGACACAAAATGATTGCAAACAGTTTTCAGCAGCATCAGCCAGAAAGACTGAGACGCACGAAAGAACGCCGAGTCTGAAACAAAATGGCGGTGTTAGTCCACAGACAGAGACAGAGGAAAATGACAGGTCAACACAGGACGACCAGGGGACCGTGACAGACAGCACGTTTCCATCAGATTTGACAAGATCTCCAACAGCACTGACTGAAATGCAGCACAAACCATGACAGAGCCTCCACCGTGTTTTACTGATGGCTGTAGACGCTCACTGTTGTACCTCTCTCCTGACCTCCTCTCTACATATTTATGATGATTTCAACCAAGAATTCTAAATTTGTATTAATCACTCTACCAGACCTGTTGTCACTGATTTTTAGTCCAGTCCTTGTGTAATCGGACCTCAGCCTTTTCTCCCTTCCACTGAGAACATTTCTGATGAGGCTTCAGTGATCAGTACATGGATCCACTGAAGGCCCACATGCATCTCTCAGGTCCTGTGTCAGGTATTTGCTGGATTCTTTTTCCTCTGTCTTACGGACATGACTTTTAGATACTGTGTATATGCTGTAGATATTTTTCTTTTAGGTCTACCACCTAAATGATATGGGAACAAATTATCTATTTTTGTACCTAAAAATACAATTTAAAATTACTTCTTTGCCAAGTTGTCTGTTATATGTAAGCACGGGTTCGGCCTGTGAGTTAGGTGGCTTGAATGAAACTTGAAAGTCAGTGTTAAGTGGCTTAACAAACAAAAACACATTCCTCTGAAAATGATTACTTACAGGAACTGGATTGAAAGCGAGTGAAAAAGCAGCCAAAGTCCGAAGAAACTATTGCTCAAGGGTCTGGCTCCTTGGAAGGAAAATGTAAAGACATGAGGAGCCTTGAGTCTTTTGCACAGTGCTGTTATGTGTTTTTATACTGAAAACAATAAGTAAAGTTAATACTAACAATAATTTTCAGGTTAAACAGTCCTGAAATGACTTGTATGTTCAAGCCCACCTGAAAAATGTAAAAGGCAGAAGAAAATACATCAAAGGGGAATAAAGGGTGACTCAAATGATGGAGAGATGGAAGGAAAGAGAGGGAACAGAGACATTCCCAGACAGAGCAGCCAGGCTGTTAAGACACACACACACACACAAACACACACACACACCTTGCTCCATCATTAGTCTTCATTAGGGCCTTTATGAGGAAAATTAGAAAGGGAGTTTCCTCTCAAACTGAACCCTGGGGTCCAACCTGCCTGTGTGTGTGTGTGTGTGTGTGTATAATTGTGGTTAATTTCTACATGAGGTTTAGCAGATGAAAGAAGAAACAAAACGGTAACTCAGTGTGTGTGGAAACTATGTACTAGATACTTGATGCAAGTAGACACACACACACTGAGTTACCGTTTTGTTTCTTCTTTCATTTGCTAAACCTCATGTAGAAATGAACCACAATTACACACGCACACACACACACACATACAGATTTGAATCAAAATGTGAATAAAATGATGTAAATCAAAAACTGTATGAGGATTCTGAATTTTAAAAAATGAACTATTGAACTAAAAGAGAAGGCGCAAATTGGGAAGTACCGCCTAAGATAGGTAAGTTGGAAAATTAAAATAAAATCTAAAAGTCTAAAAATGTAAAACAGCAGACATGTCAACAAATATTGTAAAATTTAAGTGTGAGTTGTGCACTACCCACCTGCAGTATCTCACGCTGTGTGTCAAGGTCAGAGCAGCTGTTTGGCGTAGGCCCTACAGTAGGTGGAGCTCTGGAGGCTTCAGATACACCGTTGCCAGTATGACGAGAGGGACAAGACAGCCATTTATTTATTTATTTTTTGTCGACCATAATTAGAGAACCTAATAGGACAGATATCAGCAGAGCAACTGAGGACAAAATGTGTCATTACAGTTGGGATCCTTTTTTCTGTTTTTTAAAAACTCAGTTTTATATTAAAAAATGATTAACCTTAGCTAATGTAACATGAACTAGGTTGATGATTATAGCTTATGTCTAAAGAAAAACAAAAATCTTAAAAACTCCTGTCTTGAAGTCTTGAGATGCACATTTCCACCATAGTCATCATGGTTGGAAAAAAATAATTGACGAGGAGGGGCAGGTCAGACAAAAACTTGAGGCTCATTGGCTAATAAGTTGTGGTTGATAAGTTTCTAATGAGCCTGTTTTTTCAGACCACATATTGTTTTTCTCTCTTTTCCTCTCCAATTTCTGTTTTTTAATTTTATCTTGCAAAGCACCCTGAATGATTGTAGTGTCGGAAAGGTGCTATATAAATACACTTACCTGTATTTTGAAACATAGTACGATCAAGATGTAACCCTCTATATCCAGATAGAATTTATTTATTTATTAGCTTCATACTGTAGTGGTTTACATATTTCCCTTTGATCCCAAGAAGAGACAAGTCCCTTTGGGGTTGCCACATAAAGGTTGGTACACACTGTGGAGATCCCATGTGAATGCTCCATATCCCTGGGATTTCAGAAACACGCATGTGAGAGTGATTGTTATTGTCATAAAATGTATTAGAGATATGCCAGTAATTTTCCATAGCTTTGAAACTATGACTCAGCAAGTTCTGTGTGCTGGGCTATGTGCATTCCTGCACGTAAGACATCACATACACACCACATATATGTTAAAAGGACCACCCATTGCATGTCCACTGTGTGATTTATGAACTCTTGTTAATAAATAGAGCAGTGCACCTTTGTTCGAGGAGAGACTCGTGGATTTCTGAAGCGACTCTCCCCAGTGCACTGGTAACTGCCATAAATACTCTGTACAGTGAGTGTCTGCTTCAATCTTCGCCGTGGAGGGGTATTCTGAACCAGCTAAAGTATTATTGAACCTAACAACGCAGGAAATCTTAGAATACAATAAACACCTAATTTTAGCCAAAACAGCCAAAAAGTGTTTCCTCTTTCTCCTCACCTGAAGTCAGGGCTCTAACACATAAACAAATTTATATATTCCCGATATTGTTGCAGTTAGTTAATGTCAGCAGATCATGCAAGCTTCCAGACACGAGCTGTCTAAACAAAAACAGCTATTTATAAGCTAACATTATGCCAGCTAATGTTATGCTTGAGTGCCCTAAAAAAATCCCCCAAAAAACCACACTTTCCCTCCGATAAACCATTTGATTAAATTCACACATATGCAAAGTTTTTCACTAGTTGCCAGTCTGATGATATAATTTACACTTCAACAAAGGTTTTAGTAAGATTGCCTAAAGAGCAGCTACCAGAGGCTAACAGCAGCTAACAAAGACTAACAGTGGCAAAAGCAGTGGCACTTGGTAACTGAAAAGTTCAGGAAATCCTTAACAATTCACCTCAATATCACTGTCATTGGACACAAGTTAGCATTTAAGGTGACTCAGGTATAAATGCAAAACACATTACAAAATATTTAACTTTATTCCTGATTTATTTTTAAGTATGATATTATTCAGATTTGTTAATATATAGCTTGTTAATTAAAAAAACAAAAAACAAACAGTAATAGGAACTTGTTAGCCAGCCACAGCAATTATATTGTACCACTGATTGACATATATTGAAATACATTAAACGGTTAGCAGAGCCTGGAATTCCTGTTACCAATCAACCATCTGCAACAAAGCGATCCATGACAAGTGAATTGCTTCCTTTGTAGACACCCACTTTGAAAAGCAAAGCAAATGAGAAAATATCTTCAGTGGCCCAAAGGGGGTGACTCCTCTGTTTACAAAAAGGGAGGTGTGTAAAAGTATACATCAAAAAGACCCATTTCACCTTTGATTTATGAAGCGTTGTATCTCATTGTACATCTGTATAATGACAATAAAGGCATTCTATTCTATTCTATTCTATTCTATTCATTTTCCTGATGAGCTTATGGCCTTAATCACTAATTTCAGATTTCATAGAACAAAACATAATGCTCGTTTTATAATTTATGGTCCCATTGCTGTCCAGAAGGGCAATGAAGCAAGCTATGGTTTAAGGTGGGCCTACTTAGGGACAAATTAGTACTCTGAGCATGCAGTGTCCCATTGTTTTTTCAATCTGATCCCCCGGTGTGGTTATGTAGTTTCAAAAAGCTAAGACGGCAACTGTGAAAAGAATTAGTTTGTGGGTTTAAAAAAAACATGCTTTTGTGCATCAGTGCTCAATGTTACAGTGTCTACGTCTTTCATAAATACAGAGCGGGGTATTCATAGGCCATCTACAGAATGTAACCAATCAGATAATGTTATGGGAGGGATTTAAAGTGTTAGCTGTTCAGGAAGAGGCAGCTGTATCACTTAAAAGAAAAAAAAGAGTCAAGCCAAGCCATTGGTCGCTGCCTAATTGGCACCACCTGACACCTGGCTCATTCTGTCTTCACTAAAATGCAGGATGGGATAAAGATACCGAGGCGCACAAACTGTTTTCAGGCCTGTGACTGAGTCACTGTGTGTGTTTAAGTGACTGCCTTACAGTGTGTGCGCAAATATAAGGTGTGTTTCTTTGTGTAACTATTAATGTGTGTGTGTGTGTGTGTGTGTCCTGTCCTCTTGGTGCTGACAGCTTCTCATTAGCCACAGACAGCTGGAGGAGGTCATCACTGCCCCGTCTCTCTGTCACACAAACACACACACACTCTCTCTCTCTCACACACACACACACACACTCTGTACTGGTGAGGACCCTCAGTGGCATTGTTCATCCACTAGTCCACAACCCTGACCTAATTAATTCATTACTCTCAAAAACTGTCTCCAGTTTCCTCAATGTGTTTTTAATTTTCCAGGATGAGCTTACTTTCCACAAAATGTCTTCCCGCAAAAAGTCATAAAATGCCTTCAAGTCATGCAGACAGCACTAGATTTCTTAAATACAATATGAGGAAAACAGAGCAGACTGAAAATAAGAGCCAAGCTTGTGCAACTTAACACTTAATCCTACTTTACACAGCAGGGTTAAGTGTGCTATTTTAGCGTGTTTCTAAATGTGGGCTAAAACAGTTTCATTACTAATGGACTGACCACAGACAGTAATTTTAAATAAAATAAGCACTTCTTGTCTGACAGCTTTACTTCTGGGGACAAAAGTGGATATTTAAAAAGCTAGTAAAAAGCAAAGTTGTCACTTTAAGAAACTTTAGACAGCGGACACTAGTTTACAGACTGAATTTCTATCTATACAGTCCTTGTTTTACACAAAGACTGTTACATGCATGAAACCAAAGCATGCTCAAATGTGATTTTTCAATAGTGGTAGGGCTCGTCTTCTATATATAATATCTTTTTATGCAGATTAAAAATAATCCAAATCAAAATTACAATTACAATGCAAATTGCTTCCAAATATTAAATGTGTTGTCATGAATCCAGAAACACAAATCAATGACTTAGATTAGCGGTTTCACAAAACCTGAGAAAATAAGCAAACCAGTCAAAAAACTAAAGATCATACTGTTATTCATTAAGCAAAAAGCAAACTGATTTCAGGTTTTTATACTCAAATTCGAGAAAGATGTCAGAAATTAATCAAACATAACATTCAACCACCAAAACATTTTTTTTTCTGTTCAGGAATAAATAAATGAAATTTGGCATCAAAAAAGAATGAAGCACTTTAATATTAAATACTACTAACTACTGCAAAACAGGAAATGTGAAAATTCATGGACAACGACTATAATTAAATTTTAGCATTAAAAACATTTTGATTAAAGAGCTTGGGCACAGTGGTGGATTAACCATTACAGAAACTGATTTTTTTTCTGTAATTGGTAATATGTTTAATTTAGGGCAGTCTATAACTTGTAAATAAACTTGACATAAAGTTATAAGCTCATAAATGTTATCGATTTTTGGTGGTAGATTAATACATTTGATATGCACACTGTGTGTGAGTATATAACATTATATATATATATATATATATATATATATATATATATATATATATATATATATAATTTTTTAAAATTTATTTATTCATTTAAATACATATAAGACATTTTGATAAGCTACCTTATTCTTAATGGGCTGTGCCACCTTCAAGATTCAAATATGTTTTGCAGCTCCATACAGATTTGTCTGTGGCTCATTCGATGGTAAAAGTTGCCTATGGCTGACCAACATGGATTCACTGTTCTGTCTACCTGTACCTTCAATCTTATGTACCTTAGAATTTGTAATTTTGCTCTGCCTTACAAAGGTGAATCCTTCCAAAAAAGCCCTGGCTCCAGATCTGGACAAATTCCAAAAGTTAAAAACTTCTAAGTTCGGCCAAGCCCTGATAAAAAAAAAAGACAGAAATAAAAAATATTCATGCATCCATAAATTTTAAGTAATAACTGAGCCAATCACATAACGTCCTTGGCAAAGGTAATTAAGGCCACATAAAAATAAGATCTGGAAAAGTGGCTCATGTCTCATCCATCCTGAGAGGAAATTATCATCCTGCACTCCCTCAGAGTGACTGCTGCGTGCATCCTCAGAAAAAATAACCTCTACACATATGCAAGATGTAATTAAACACCTGAAGCGTGGGAGTAGGATGTGAAGTAAAGTCAGCAGCTGACTCTGAACAAACAACAACAAAAAGGGGGGAGGGGTTCTGGCAGCACTCTGATAAATGTTGTAATGCACTGCTTATGACTTTGATCAGCAGGACTAATCTCTAATGTCTTTAATGCGATCAAAAAAATCAACATTTTCAAGGGAGAGATTCATGTGTCACGGATGATTTGGCCCTCCCCTGTCCAATTCTAATGCTCTAGATGTCCCCAAAGTATGTGAACATTTCCTTTGATAAAAAAACATAAAACAAACCAAAAAAAATGAGTAAGTGTATCATGAGTCTAACTAGGATTGAGTGGTCGAATCGGTCAGGATGTGTGTGTGTCCGCCTACTGAACTGGTAAAACAAAAAAACCCATCCCATTCTCCTTTCTCCATGTCTCTCAACACTCATTTGCTTTGTCCTTCTCTCTTTCAGTTTCACCCACACAATCTCACAATCATATACGTACAGCCAAAAATACACACACGCACACATCCCTTCATCTCTCTCTTTCACACGCACACAATAAACACTTGTCATTGGTCGGCATCACTCGTTTATTCTTGCCCGAGCGAGGGATTTGTTTTTGTTCTTCCTGTCATTCGCCCATTTGACTTGATGGATGGTGGGTGGTGACGCAAAACACCTGCCACACGCGCACACACAGATACACACTACCTAAAATGGGCCACAATGCATGCAATCAATGTGTGCAAATATGCTTGAAAGAAGAACACAGCAAATAAACACACAAATACTGTCTATACACAACATCTGAGGTCACAAACTGATGTCCACATGAGAGTATAAGTACACAAACAGACACACCACAACACATAACTGCCATTTCCCAACACTAGCCAAATCATTAAGTACTTTATAGATAATTTCCAAGGTTTTTTATTATCTAGTCTTGCGAGGACCAAATTAAGGACAGCAAGCACACATGCAGTTGACACCAACAGGGCGTGCAGACAGATCCCTCTTGCCATGGTTGACTTCCGATGTGGCCTGCAGTGTAAACAACAGTTTATCTCCATAGAGAACAAATGGACAGCAGAAGCACAGAGAACACGAGGAGCGGAGGAGGTTTTGAACCCCGAGGTCATCACTGCAAATCCCACAAAGAAAATGAAGAAGAAATGAGGGAAATCTGAGGATTGCGCTCCTAAACAATTTCTAACCAAAGAACCCTTGGTTCCAACACAAAGCTAAAATGAAGAGTGCATACTTGAGTATAAAAAAGTAGATAGAAATGACTCCAAATGACTGTTGCTATGGGCCTTCCAGATGTATAAAAAAGACAATTTTTGCTTATTTTTAGTTTTTTACACTTAAGCAATATCACCTATTTTAGCAATGATATGGACATGGTTGGTTTTTTTTTTTTTTTTTGGGCTACTAATGGCCAAACATCTCAACTAGAGGTGTGACAATAACTGTGTACTAATAGCACCACAATATTCAAAATATCTAGATATGGCAGTAATGGACGCATTAAAATTGTAATTAAATGTGTAAATTATTATTTTGTTTGCTTTTGTATAATTAATGTAACAGATCTCCCCATCTCTATGCACTTGTATTTAGAATTTCATTAATTTGTTAAGACAACACAACAGTAGCACTTTTGCAGAGCAAGCAAGGCAGACAGTGCTTGTCCAGTAAAATCTAAAAACAATTAAAGATCAATTAATACGCAACAGTTAATACACATGTACCAACATGAAGGCATTCTCTTTCCTTGCATCTGAAACTGTCACGGCTGAGAGCCGAATATGGGAGGACTCTAATGCAGACAGCACGCAGAGAAGCAGGTGTGGAGTGAAAAAAAGTACTTTATTTATACAAGGGAAATGCATAACGTAATGAATAACTTAAAGTGGACGCACTTTCATGCGCGCCAAACACCTGTCTCAGTTTAAGGTTTTTCTGAGGAAGTTACGATACTGAGGATTCACAGCCAGAGGGGGGTGGTCCACAGGGCAGTGGAGTAGCTGGACAGGGAGGCAGACAGGTGAGCGTGGAAGTGGCCGAAGCAATCCAGCGTAATAATCCAAAAGGTCCGCAGAGAACAAATCCTGCCTCGGAAACCACTGGGAGTGAAAGAGAAGACACAGACGTTATTGCCACCAAAACACAGATGAGAACCATAAACTGTGAAGTCCACACTAACGGTAAGGTTGCAGACGATCTGGCGAAGTGTGACCGAGAATGCTGGCCTTAAAAACCTCAGCAGGCTCAATTATGCTCAGGTGCCGCTAGTGAGGATGATGCACTACAGAGAGCTGAGCCGGACTGGCTTCACCTGAGACACGTGGAACCACATGTACCAGATGGACACATAAGGCAGGTGGCAACAAAAGTTTGAGAGCAGTAGGACTGAGTACCTCTGCAATCTTGAATGGCCCGGTGTAACGAGGAGATAGCTTACGAGAAACTGCCCGAAGGGGAATGTCCTTGGCGGCAAGCCAAACTTCCTGACCCGCAGTGTACACTGGGGCCGGAGTCTGTCGTTGATTGGCGTAGTATTGCTGGCGAGCAGACGTCCTCATCAACGCCTCCCGAGTCCTACTCCAAGGCCGCCGGCAACGTTGGAGATGGTGTTGCACCGAAGGCACCGCCAGCTCTGCCTCCTGCTCAGGGAACAACGGAGGCTGATATCCCAGTGAGGCTTCAAATGGAGACAGACCAGTGGCAGAGGAAGTCAAGGTGTTATGGGCGTACTCAACCCAAGGTAAGTAGGAGGCCCAGGTGGATGGATTGTGGGAGGTAACGCAGCGAAGTGTGGATCCTAACTCTTGGTTTAGCCGCTCAGTCTGTCCATTAGATTGAGGGTGGTAGCCTGAACTCAATGATGGTTTAGCCCCTAGAGCAGTACAAAAAGCCCTCCAAACTTGTGAAGTAAACTGAGGACCTCTGTCCGACATTATATCTGTGGGAATCCCGTGAAGTCTAAAAGCATGTTCCACCAAAAGTTTAGTGGTCTCTGATGCTGTGGGAAGCTTCTTCAGTGCCACAAAATGGGCTGCCTTAGATAATCTATCTACAATAGTGAGGATTACCGTGTTCCCCGGGGAATCAGGGAGCCCAGTGACAAAGTCCAAGGCGATGTGGGACCATGGACGGTGAGGTGTTGGTAAGGTTGTAGATACCCTGAAGGGCGCTGATTGTGGGTCTTATTTCGTGCACAAACCGTGCAGGCCGTCACATACTCCCTCACATCCCTGTCTAAAGTCTCCCACCAAAAATGTCTCTTAAGGGAAAGCAGCTGTCCTACCTTGACCTGGGTGTCAAGTGATTCTTGCTGTATGGACCCACTCTAAAACCTTCGCTCAGGCAGATCTAGGCACAAAGCGACGACCCGCCAGCCCAGTGTCCGGGTCAGGCTCCGTCTGAAGAGCCCGCTCGATGATGTTTTGTACCTCCCAGGTGACTGCTCCAATCTTGCAGGAAGCCGGCAGGATGGCGGGTTTAGCAGACGATTCCTCCTCTACCTCAGACTGTCGAGAAAGAGCATCAGATTTAACATTCTTTGAGCCTGGGGGGTAAGAAATGGAAAAGTTTAAAACGGGCAAAAAACAATGACCAACGGGCCTGACGGGCATTTAGTTTTTTAGCCTCCCTGAGATAGGTTAAATTTTTGTGGTCAGTCCATACCACGAACGGATGCTCGTGGATTCCAGCAGATGCTACCGCTCCTCCAGTGCCAGCTTCACAGCTAAAAGCTCTCGGTCTCCTATGTCATAATTTCGTTCTGCAGGTGATAATCTGCGAGAAAAGTATGCACAGGAATGCAATTGAGACGACGAGTCGGAGCGTTGAGACAACACAGCCCCCACCCCCACGTTGGAAGCGTCCACCTCCACCACGAAGGGTTTGCTGGGGTCAGCTTGGGCCAGGATGGGCGCCTTGGTGAACTGATGTTTAAGCTCCTGAAACTCCGCCCCGGCCTCGGGCCTCCACTGGAAAGGGAGCTTTGTGGAAGTAAGACGAGTGAGCGGGGCCGCCACCATACTATAGTTCTTAATGAAGCGTCTGTAAAAATTGGCGAACCCCAAAAACCGCTGGAGCTGCCTGCGGTTGGGAGAGACTGGCCACTCGGTAACTGCCTTTACCTTTGCCGGGTCCGTCTTCACCTGCCCCCCTGCCAGCACATATCCCAGGAAGGAAATAGAGGACACGTGAAACTCATATTTCTCAGCTTTGACATATAACCGGTTTTCCAATTGTCTCTGGAGCACTGCTCGCACTTGGGGCACATGTTCACGAATGTCCTTAGAATAAATCAAAATGTTATCTAAATAAACAAAAACAAAGCGATCCAAAAAGTCCCGCAGGACATCATTTATAAGAGCCTGGAAGACCGCGGGTGCATTTGTCAACCCAAAAGGCATTACCAAATATTCAAAGTGCCCTAAATGCATGTTAAAGGCGGTCTTCCATTCATCCCCTTCCTTAATGCGCACCAAGTGATAGGCATTTCGTAAGTCTAATTTAGTAAAGACTGTGGCACACCTGGAGAGATTCAAAAGCTGAGCTGATTAAGGGCAAGGGATATTTGTTTTTGACCGTTATTTCATTTAAACCACGAAAATCAATGCAGGGTCGGAGCCCCCCGTCCTTTTTCCCCACAAAGAAAAATCCAGCCCCCACAGGTGAAGACGAAGGACATATTATGCCTGCTGCGAGAGATTCTTGTATGTACCTCTCCATAGATTCACGTTCAGGTCTGGAGATGTTATAAAAACGGCTCTTAGGGAGGGGAGCTCCTGGAAGCAGATCAACACTACAGTCATAGGGCCTATGGGGAGGTAATGAACAGTCTTTATCGTTTCTAAACACCTCCCGGAGGTCATGATACTCGGCCGGGACCCCAGTTAGGTCCGGAGAAGACTCCTCCTGGCTCTCTGATGGTTCGGGGTCTGGAGCAGGTGCGGAAGTGAGGCAGTTAGAGTGGCAAAACAAACTCCAGCTAAGTACCCTTTGGCCCTCCCAATCTAGCCGGGGATTATGGAGTCTTAGCCAGGAATAACCAAAAGTTAATGGTGTATCAGGAGACAGGAGTAAAAAACGAGATGCTCACGATGATTACCAGAAGTAATTACTGTGATGGGTTTAGTGTTGTTACAAACTTGCATTTTATGTGTTTGTTTTGTGCAGTCAACGCATCTGTTTATGTTAATTCAGCTGTGCCAGGGCCCTGCTCCGATTGGTGCGTGGATATACAGCCCCGACATGACTGGTTCCAGCTGGAGGACCCGCCCATTAAAAGGAGGCTGGAGTGCCGCGGCAGGAGAGGTTCTCGCGTTTCTCCTCACGAACCAGCAGTATACCTGTGGCAGCCGCTGGCTACAGTGCTGTTTTGACAGTTGTGGAAGTGGAATGGGTAGGGGTGAGCTGCCGTTTCTTTTGATCACCAGTTATCTCCTGTTTTCGAATTAGTTAAGGAGGTCAGACTCTGTCTTTATTTTTGACTTTGTTTTGGTAAGGTCAGGGGTGCGGGATTTGTTTAGATTTGTTTTTGTTTATTATTTTAGCCTTGGCTCACCCTGAAGTGTTGACACTCCCGTTTTGTTGTCCCTCTCTTTACCACTTTGTAAATAAATCACGTTATAAAGAACGAATTTGTTTCCTGTCGCTGCTTGGGTCTTGGGGGGAAGCGAGTTCCTCACTGATGTTATTGCCTGGTCCTAGATGGGTCGTAACAGTGTGGTAAAGGATTTGGGCGAAAATGTGGTTGTTCAAAGCTTTAGCTGGGATGGAGGGCTAGATAAAGACGAGGGGCAGCCCTAACCGTTGCGCGAATGAAATATCAATGACATTTTGTTCAGCACCGGAGTCGACCAAAGCAGACGTTGAGTGAACTGATTATGTTCAATGGTGACATATAACAAAAGACAGGGTTTAAAGATCATTTGTGTTCCCCCCACCCATACCCCCGCTTCTACGAGTGAGCGGCCCCTTTTGCCAGCTTAGGGCAACGTGCCACGAAATGGCCTTGTAACCCACAGAAAAAACAGGCCCGTGAATGCACCCGTCTCTGCCTCTCCTCCGGTGACAGCCGAGACCGACCGATTTGCATCGGCTCCGGAGGGGGCTCCGCTGCAGTGGCAACCGCAGGTGGCGCCGGTACTGGACTCACCGTGGGAGCCGGGGCGAACGTGACCGGGAACAAGTGAGCAGCTGTGCGTGGGGGTCTAGATGTCTTGGCCGACTCCTTCTCTCGCAACCGGTTGTCTATGCGGAGGGCGAGCGAAGTGAGTCCGTCAAGGGTAGTAGGCTCGTCCCGAGACGCAAGCTGATCCCTCATGTCTTCATTCAGGGCTTGCAAGAACACACCGTGCACTACATGACCCGGCCACCCCGCTGCAGCGGCAGCAGTACCAAAATCAATCAAAAAATCCGCCACGCTGCGGCGACCCTGGCGGAGACCTAATAACCTCTGCACTGCGCCGCTCTCACACTCTGGGTGAGCAAACGTCTTCTTGAACTCACCCAGAAACACATCATAGCGACAGCCGGGCAGGGGATTCTTAGCCAAATAAGCCTCCGCCAATTGTAGCGCGCGACCATGTAATTTTGCCACAAAATAGGAGACCTGAATGGCATTGTCCGTAAACGACTCTGGAGAGCAACCGAAAGCCAAATCCATTTGTAAAAGAAATCCGCCACAATCTTCCGGTCTCCCCGAAAACGGGTCGGCCCCTGGGAAACTCGCAGCTTGAAACGCTACTGTGTGAAACGTGCTGTTTGCACGGGGCGACTCGCCCCTGCCCCAGAATCAGACTCACCTTCTTTACTTTGAAGAGCCTGAAGAGCAGCCTGCAATTCGGCTTGGTCCTGGGAGAGCGCAGCTACCCTAGCCATAAGAGACTGAATGTTCTGCTCATGGGCGCCTAGAATCACACCCTGTTTGGTGATTGCAGTCCGTGTGGTATCTGCAGTCCATAGTCTGGCCAGATCGTGCTGTCACGGCTGAGAGCCAAATATGGGAGGACTCTAATGCAGACAGCACGCGGAGAAACAGGTGTGGAGTGAAAAAAAGTACTTTGTTTGTACAAGGGAAATGCATAACATAATGAATAACTTAAAGTGGACGCGCTTTCATGTGCGCCAAACACCTGTCTCAGTTTAAGGTTTTTCTGAGGAAGTTACGATACTGAGGATTCACAGCCAGAGGGGGGTGGTCCGCAGGGCAGTGGAGTAGCTGGACAGGGAGACAGGAACTAATTACTAGGAAAAGTAACTATTGCATTACTTTAAAAAAATGTTTAACCTCTGGGCTCCAGGGTATAATCGGCTGTTTTTGACTACTGTTTATTTTACTTCTACAATTCACCTTTAAAAACTATTTACTTCGCCTTGTTTGGTATCATTCTTTTCAGCACAACCTCACATGTCTGAATTTACTGTTATTTTTTCATTTTGACACACTGTATTTGGTCTAGAATCAGACAAAAAACATAAAATCAGAGAAGAAAAAAGTTATGTTTTTTACTGTAACAACCACAAACATGTTTAACGAATCATTTTCATAACTTGAAATGCAAATATAAATTGTAAATTTTAAAAACCTATGCACAAGTTTTGCAAACAACAAAGTTAAATGCAGCTATTTATCTAAAAATGCAGCCAAGGTGGGGGTTTTTTTTTATAACCATTTCAAACTATTTACAGAACAAACAGGCGTTCTGCATCAAATAAGATGCCACACAAATTATTTGTGCCACTCCAAAAAATCATTTCTGTCCACTATGAGACAGAGGAGC
>VVHJ01064694.1:469-13389 GCA_015107715.1 Tylochromis polylepis
CCATTGTTCCTTCAGTGGGCTAGTTTCAGTCATTATGCAAATCTGCTGTTTATAAGGTTGGAAACCTGCAGTCAGCTGAGACTGAAGAAGTCACTTGGATGAGTGACGAAACGTTTCTCCCACTGAAAACGCTACGTCCAGATGAACAGAATCAGCTTTTTAGGGGTAACATACCGACGCTTTTGACAAATCATCAGTATGTTACGCTTTCGGCCACCCAACACGTCTCTATGTTACGCATTTGAAAACATGAGAACCGTTTGGAATCAATCTACATATGTACTTTTTTTTAAAACTTTCTCATCATGAATCGCTTTGGAAACCACTATCTGACATGATTAAGGTTGTGGTTAACATTAGGATCATGGTTAGGGTTAGGGTTAGGGGTAAGATTAGGGTTAGGGCTGGAATACACGGCTGGATCGTGCGTTACCTCCAGGAGCGTCATTCTGTTGGATTCAATCCACAATCCAGAGCGTCCCTCATTAATCAACCCCTTATTAATGGCAGTAATGGCAGTACTAACCAAAGATGAATTACTGAGTTCGCTGAACACTTTATCACAGTATTCCTGACAGACAGCTGCCTCTAATATCAGTTTCTGGCTAATATCTGAGTTTCTGGGTGACATTAATTAACTGTTAATTAGCTAAAATAGTACTAAGATGGCTGATATATACAAATTAAAACAAAACAAGTTTTAACCAAAGCCTTCTGTATGTGGTCAACCTGTTTATTTCAGTTAGTAACTAAAATTTCTATAAGTCTGGTAAATGCAGTCTAAGATAAGCAGCCCATTCTTTCTGTTTACTTGTAGGTAGGACTTCACCTTCAATCATATTGATGTTAAAATATTAAGTTATTCATATTTCATCTTTCCAGTGAGATCTAATTGTGTTTACACAGTGAATATTGCTGCTCTTCATCATGAAAACATTTAACAATCAAAGCCTGATGTTTATTAGCTGAAACCAGATGTTGCTGTTTGACAATAAGTGTAGATTATTTTTCTAGTCAGGATTTCTTTTTCAGCAGAAACTCTTTAAAATGATAGAGCTTTGGTGCTGACTTTTTGTTTTTGTTACTATCCAGGTTACAAAGCACTCTGAATTACTTTAATGTAGTTACAATGCTGTGAAAAGAAGTTGCCAGGTTTCTTGGTTTTTGTGTATTTGTCTCAATGATTCTTGAAAAGCTGTTTACAAACCAACTGGAAAAGACTTTAGATAAATGTAAATTACTCACCAAGAGTCAGGTGAACCAGGTGATACCAGGTGTGGAATAAAAAGGTTTTTTTATAGTTTGAGTGTGGAGTTGAACCAATGTCCAAACATAAAGCAGTTCAGAAAGAAGTATAAAGATATGACCTTCGTGAGATACAAAGAAAGGGAATATGATTAACTTCAGTGAATGTGTCTTATTAGAAAGTTATTTCATGATTATTTGGATTGTGCAATTAAGTTTTCAAAACTGGAGGCATTGGCTTTGTTGTGTGCAGACAAAGTTATAGAGTCACAAAAATATGATATGATGATGATATGACAATAATTTGTACTTTACATAGTGTATATATTATATTAGAAATATATTTATTGTTATTATTGAGGTTTATATCAGCAAGGTAGGTGGATAAATATTAACTGATAACATATGACGTAGGGGTGGGACTGAATAAGAGTGCTCTTCTTCCCACTCCTTTTCCATATGTAACTGAATCAGAATAGGTGAAGTGACATTTTGCTTTATTTTGTATAGCATTTCTTTTTTCTTTTCTTTTCCTAAATGACTTCTGTATATTGTTTACAAGACTGAAATAAATTAAACACAAAGTAACAAACAAATTAGACAAAGATAACCCAATTAAGTACAAAATGCAGTTTTAAATAATGGTTTCATATTTTATATTAAGCTAAAAAAAAAAAAAGCCATCCATGCTTCAGGTAGATGGGTTCAGATTTGGATAGCCCTATGTGAAAAAGAAATTACCCCCTAAACCTAATAATTTAACTGTGCCACCCTTGGCAGTAAGAACTCGCTTTGCAGAATTGTTTCAATTCAGCCACACTGAAGGGTTTAAGCCTGTTTAAGGTCATGCTAAACCATCTCAATATGATTTGAGTCCAGACTTTGACCAGGCCACTACAAAACCTTCATTTTGATTTAGATTAATTTGTTTACTTTTTAATCATTCAGAGGTGGACTTGCTGGTGTGTTTAGGATCATTGTACTATTACATAGGCCAATTGTGCTTGGGCTTCAGGGCATGAACTGATGGCTGGATGTTCTCCTTCAGGATTTTGTGGTAGAGAGAGGAATTTGTGTTTCCATCAGTTACGGCAAGTCATCCAGGTCCTAAATAAGCAAAGCATCCCCAGATCCTCACTACACCACTATTATGTTTGACTGTTGGTATGATGTTCTTTTTTCTAAAATACTGTGTTATTTTTACACCACATGTAACATTCCTAAATGTTACATGTGGTGGTTATGTTGGTTATGCTATGCCTGCCACAGAACAAAGGTATCACACCATTCATAAAGTGCTGGGTTTTGTCCATCTTCTAGAGTGGGGATCTGTAGAAGAAGATTTTCCTTTGAGGGAGCTGCTGTGAAGAATGATCTGTTTGATCCCTGCAATGGGATTCAGTCCCCCTTTTTTCACTTGATGTAAGTGACAACAGCACATCTGGCACATTACTCTGATGAAGGAAGTTCTCCAAACCACTGGACCTGTGCATCCAAAACCACACTTGCCTGCCAGTCTCCTTCACGTTTTATTCCCCAGGGTGACTGTATCTGTTCACAGTAATGTGGACTTGGGATCCTATTACTGAAATGAAAGCACATTATAGTTCTACGAAACCTTCTGTTGGTGTGTTTTTAAATATACGATTTTATTTCGTTTTCAATTCCATATATTACTAAGCTGTAGCGTGCTCTCTGTGTTCCTGGAATGGATGAATTTATCTTATTTGCAGTGGTAGTAAAACCATAGACAGAAATGACTGAACTAGCATATGTAAAAAGGTGCAGGGGTAGGGTAGGCTGTGTATTGGTAGCCAAGTCAAGGGGGTTTGTGGTGAGTAGGGTGGGGATTCGAGCCTGTGACTCCACCACAAACCAACCAGTGTTTGGGTCTTTACTGAAAAAAGTATTGTATTATAAATTACTCATTACTTTGCTCAAAAATAATGCAGTATGTTACTTTATTATTTGCTGTAGTAATTTGTTACACTAGTCAATACATGAGTTTCTCGTTACTCTGTAAAATGACCTGAAACACATTGCCACATAATTACCGATTAACAATATAAACCTTTGGTTTCAGTCTCACACACCAACACAAATCCCTATCCTAAAGAGGACACACATACAAACTTTCTTTTAGTGTTTACATATGAATACAAAGCTGACAATAAAATGCAAAGTTGAAAACAACACCAAAGAGACTTCAAAGCGATTCCCACAGGGATTCTACTGTAGAAACATGTAAAGGTTTAAATAAAGGCCTTTGTTACCTGTTACGGTGCAGGCTGATGACGCCACACAGTCAACTTTAACATCCCTCCGGGTTAAAAAGTAAATAAACATAATGTCCATATCTTCGCTGTTCACTGTTTCACCTATTTGCTACTTCAGCACATGAACTGAAATCAGCTGACTGCAGTGCAAGTGCACAGGAAGAAATGAGCACGTTTGTTTGGTGTTTTTATTTCTGTCTGCCCAGCGTGTAGATAACTGAAGAGCCTTTGTAACACAAGTAATGACATATTTGCAATTGTAATGTAATTAATGAAGTTGGTACAGTAGCGTGTTACATCACTGTGTTACAGAAAAATATAATGTGATTGCAATAACACTGGAATCAACCAGCCTCTTCTAGAATACACGCAACTGGACTTCTAACATAGGAATAGCAATATATACAAATCCAGTTCTGAAAATGTTAAGAAGCTGTGTAAAATGTAAATAGAAACAAAATGCAATGATTTGCAAATCTCATAAACCCATAGTTTATTCGCAGTAAAACATGTGACATATTTGAGAAGCAACACTTCTCAGAAAAAGTTATGGCAATATTTTCCACAGTGCCGCATCCCTTCTTTTTCTAATTAACAGTCCATAGAAATCTGAGAAAAATCAGTTGCTGAATTTTTGGTAGAGAAATGTTGTCCCATTTTTGTCTGATAGAAGATTCTAGCTCAACACTCCTGGGTCTTCATAGTCATATTTAATGTGCCAAATGTTTTCAGTTGGTGAAAGGCCCGTGTGCAGGCTAGCCAGTTCAGCAACCAGGCTCACAGTTCAACCAAAGCCTCAAAGAGTCATCTGCAGAGAATCCTTCATGGAAATTTTTGGCTGCCCTAGCAGTCAGTTTCAACCCAATTAGTTCACAAATCTCTGGTTGTTTTACAAGTAGATATAGTTGAACGTGTGAGGGATTTGAAAGCCTAGGGATTTGTTCTTCAAAAACCAACATTTCTTTTGAACAACCACCGATGACAGAATGAAAAGAAAGACAAGTCAGTATACTGGAAGGTTATATTCAGGAAAAGAGAGAGAGGGTAGTAGGTGAATGAAACAGAGAGAGATCCTGACAGGCATGTCTTATTCGTTGTCAGGTCACCAGCACAGAGATCCCCACTGTTAAATTATGAAGAACACAGTGATGGAGCCGGACATGATGGACATGCACAGAATGCAATGAATATCTAGCATAAATTTCAGTCAAAAGAAGTGGATTTTAAGCAAATATATCTCCCACTGGTAGTAATGATGCCCAGTTTGTTTTTCCATTAAGAATCCACTCCCCCCCCCCATATTTTTAGTGTGCTTTCTTCTTGGTTTGGTAGTGTGGCCTTCCCAGCTGAATCCACAGAAGACAAAAACAATTTTCTTCTTCTTGATTGTGTGCCATGTAAAGTCTTACAAAGCTCATGTTCAATGAGACCATGGTCATTTCACTGCCAACTTGATTTTTTCTTTTCTTTTTTAATGTAAGCGCATGTTGACTAGAAATGCTTAAAAAGCAGTGATAGTGAAAATATTGATATCAATATCACAGTTTCCCTCAAACTGGTAAATGTTCTGGTTATTCTCAAAAAATCCACTTTGTGTCTATCTGTCTCTCAATGGTACACTTTTTCAGTTAGGTTCCATACAGGAAGTTTGCAATGCCAAAGGAACGTTAGAAAAGTAGAATCTATTTGGTAAAAATGTAGGTAAAGTTAGATACATTCTTTTTGATATGACATAATCTCAGAAGCTTTACTGAACAGAATTAAATAGCATAAGTTTAAAAAGTAAGTTTTATTAGGGTCAAATAATTTTCTAAAAACATAATCTACCAGATGGTTGATTTGGCCCTTTATAGTAAAGGTTGGGACCTGAAGCTAAAAAAAACTGAAAATTCCTATTTACAAATGCGACATTTTTGATCATTTATTGATGTTTATTGATTTAATTCTATTACATGAAATTAGTATAGTTATAATTATATTTATGTCATATATCATACATCATATTATATTATATTATTGTTATTATTGTAAGCTTTATATTTTGCCATCTAAGAACATGCTCAACCAAGTGATTGAATTGTAATTTAGGGGTACAAGTTTCAATACCAAGATGATCAGTTTATATTTTTGATGAGATTAAAATTTTTTCTGAACATTCATTTTCGTTAACATTAAATTTGATCTTATGTCATCATATACCTGAGGAAAAAAATATGGTAAACATCTAGATAAAAATATGCAGACGTATTTCTATTATGGGTTATTCTACTAATTGGCATATATTAGTATACTGCCATACTACAAGCATTGTAACAGTGCATGGTTTTTCATTTTGGGTTTTTCTTTCTGTTTAACAAATAATAGGTGGGCTTTAAAACTTTTTATGGTGCATGACTATAAAGTCTAATGCTTTTGGGATCATGCCTATTTTGACTGTCAGATAGTGGAGCAAAGAGGCGCACAAAAACACACGACATACTTTGCCCATACCTCATTCATGCCTACAGTCAACATATAGGAGGTACAGATCTTTCTGGCAAGTTGGTACACATGTACAAGGCCCAAGCAAGGTCAAGATATAACCCTATTTGGATATATCTTTATATACCAATGCATCTCGGACTGTTGGGCTGCCTGTAAAATGAGAATGTGCCCTAACAACAAACCAATATCTTTTAAAAGAGTTTGATTGCAATTGCCCACCGTTTGAACCAAGTAAGCTTGCCAGCATCTAAAGCTGACCAACTTTCATCCTCCTCTCGATTGACATGTTGTTTCAGAAATGACGATACATCCCAAAGATCCTCAAAAACATTACCAGATGTGTATTAGCACAGGTTTGAGGAAGTTTTCTGGGTTTTGCTGAGAAGATTTACGTGGGTCCAAGAATTTTTGGGGATTTTCTCTAATCTGGTTATGTGCTCTGAGTTTTACCATAAACAGTCATATCAACCATTTGGTAGCGACTTCTATTTAAAGAACTATGGGGTTGTTTGAATAATAAAATAAAGATGATTGTTACTCAAGTCAAGTGGCTTTATTGTCATTTCTATAGTACACAGTGAAGCGAGACAAGGTTCCTTCAAGACCACAGTGCTACATATAACAGACAATTAACACAGGACTACATAAAGTGCAAGTGTGCAAAAATTGCAAAAAAAACCCAGTGCATCACCAGACAGAACAGAACTATGCAGACACAAGACACTTTTTGCAGAACCCATTGTCATTGTTGCACTTTTCTATTGCACTATTGTGTCTGCACTAACTTGATGTATGAAGGTGTGCATGTGTGTGTATGACATTGTGCAGATAGGTGCTTGAGGTAGTGGTGTGTATGAAGGTATGCATGTGGTGTGTCAGTCGTCACTGAGTGTTCAGGAGTCTGACGGCTTGGGGGAAGAAACTGTTTCGCTGTCTGGCAGTGAGGGCCCGAATGCTCCGGTACCTCTTGCCAGAAGGCAGCAGGGTGAAGAGTGTGTGTGAGGGCTGCGTGGGGTTCTCCACTATGCTGGTGGCTTTGCAGATGCGATAAGTGTCTGTGACGGAGGGAAGAGAGGCTCCAGTGAGTTTCTGAGCTGTTACGGTGCAGTTACCATACCAGTGATGAAAGTGATGCAGCTGCTCAGGATGCTCTTGATAGTCCCTCTGTAGAACGTGGTGAGAATGGGTGGAGGGAGGTGGGCTTTTCTCAGCTTCTGCAGGAAGTAGAGACACTGTTGGGCTTTCTTAGTTATAGAGCTGGTGTTGAGGGACCAGGAGAGGTTCTTTGTAAGGTGAACACCAAGGAATTTTGTGCTCTTGATGACCTCAACAGAGGATCCATCGATGTTAAGCGGAGAGTGATCTCTCCGTGCTCTCCTGAAGTCAACAATCATCTCTTTTGTTTTGTCCATGTTCAGAGACAGGCTGTTGACTCTACACCAGTCCATTAGCTGTTGCACCTCCCCTCTGTGTGCTGACTCATCGCTCTTGCTAATGAGACCCACCACAGTCGTGTCATCGGCGAACTTGATGATGTGGTTCAAACTGTGTATTGCTGCACAGTCGTGAGTCAGCAGAGTGAATAGCAGTGGGCTGAGCACACACCCCTGAGGGGCTCCAGTGCTGAGTGTGGTGGTGTTGGAGATGCTGTTACCGATCCGGACTGACTGACGTCTCGCCGTCAAAAGTCCAGGATCCAGTTGCAGAGGGAGGTGCTCAGGCCCAGCAGGCTCAGTTTTCCAATCAGGTGCTGAGGAATGATTGTGTTGAATGCTGAACTGAAGTCTATGAACAGCATCTGTACATGCGTGTCTTTATTGTCCAGGTGGGTGAGAGCCAGATGTAGCGTGGTGGTGATGGCTTCATCTGTTGACTGGTTGGGCCAATAAGCAAACTTGAGTGGGTCCAGTGTGGGTGGCAGCAGGATCTTAATCTGCCTCATGATGAGCCTCTTGAAGCACTTCATCGTGATGGGTGTGAGTGCAAGGGGGCGGTAGTCGTTGAGGCAGGACACTGGGGACTTCTTTGGCATGGGAACGATGATGGTGGCCTTGAAGCACATTGGAACAACAGCAGTGCTCAGGGAGAGGTTGAAGATGTCAGTGAGGACATCTGCCAGCTGATCTACACATTCTCTGAGCACTCTCCCAGCGATGTTATCTTGACTAGCAGCCTTCTGTGGGTTAACTCTGCGAAGAGTTTTTCTCACATCAGCCGAGGTCAGACACAGAACCTGATTGTTGTGAGGAGGGGTGGTCTTCCTCACCATCACGTCATTCTGAGTGTCAAACTGTGCATAGAAGTTGTTCAGCACATCTGGTAGGGAGGCGTCACTATCACAGGCAGGTGTCGTCTTCCTGTAGCTGGTGATGGTCTGGATGTCCTGCCAAATGCGCCGCATGTCGCCAATGTCCTGGAAGTGGCTGTGGATTCTTCGGCTTTGTGCACGTTTTGCTGCTCTGATGGCTCGAGACAGTTTTTAAGGTGTTAATGTAAGCACACCAGCTGGGTTTTACATTGACACACACTGATCTAAGTGTTGCTACAGAGTAAAAGTTCTACATAAAGAGCTGCACCGACAACGTGACAGTGGACAAAGATATTTGGATTTATCCAAACCAAAAGACTTGGATAATCTCAGATATCTGGACTCTTCTGAAGAAACGGAACTCAGCCTCCAAGTCAGGGGACAAAGCTCAATACAGTGTTGCAAGGGCACAGCTGCAGAGAGGCATCAAAGCTGCAAAAAGGCCCACAAAAGGAAGGTGAAAGAACACCTCACCAATAACAACTTGAGTCTTGTATGGAAGAGACTACAGAGCATTACCAATTACAGAGGCTCCACACCTGTCACGACCCTGGCTGACACCACGCTGGCAGAAAAATTAAATAACTTCTTCTCTCACTTTCAGGCACAGAGCCCTGACACCAACTTGTCCTCCAGGAACACCAGGTGAGCCAGGTGCTGAAAGCTTTGAACACTGGAAAAGCTGCTGGCTCGGATGGAGTACTTGGTAAAGTACTTTGTGCCTGCAGTGACCATATTGGGGGAGTCCTGACCAGGATGTTCAACCTCTCACTGTCACAGGCCACTATCCCCCCCCATGCCTGAAGACAGCATCCATCATTCCTGTGCCAAAGTGGTCTGCTCCAAAGTGTCTCAACGACTACAGGCCTATCGCCTTAACATCTGCAGTCATGAAATGCTTCGAGAGGATTATGCTGCAGCACATATGTAAAGGCTTGCCTCCCACAAAACTTGGACTCTCATCAGTTTGCCTACAGGGCAAACAGATTGACAGAGGACACCATTGCCATAACCCTACACATAGCTGCCACCTCAAGCGACCAGGAAACTATATCAGAATGCTGTTCATAGATTAGTCGGATGTTCAATACCATCATTCCTGGAATCCCAGTTGACAAGCTGATTAACATCGGTTTACCCCCCTCCACTTGTGCCTGGATCAGGGATTTTCTGTCCAACTGCCCTCAGTTGGCCCATCTTAACACCTTCAGGGTGTTAAGATGGGCACTGCTTGCTCCTCCACCCTGCCCCTCAGCATGGGCTCCCTCCAAGGCTATGTGCTGAGCCCTCTCCTGTAGGAGATGATGATTGACTTAAGCAGGAGCAGAGGGAAACACGTTCCTCTTCACATCAACGGGGACTGTGTTCAGTGTCCTCCTTCAAGTTCCTGGGGACTCACATAGCTGAGAATCTCTCAGTACCCACTAACCAATGCAGGGATTAAAAAAGCCCAGCAGCACCTATTTAACCTCATGCCCTCTGGTAGGAGTTAAAGGTGTTTAAAAAGCAGGACACTCAGGCTGAGAAACAGCTTTTATACCTGGGCCATCAGAACACTTAACTCTAAGCCCAATGAATGGACCTAGTGAGCTTCTCTCACCACCTCCTACCTGCAGTATTCGTGTGTAATTTTCTGTAAAATGTTCACACAGTGCTGCCAAATGTAACATTGCATCATAGTACAAAACACATAGTACATAACATGGTGCATAACAACAAGTACAATATCCTTCTTTGACAAGTATAATGTCCCTTTATCCTTTTTAGCAGAACTGTATTTATGTGTATTTATACTTTTATATTTGCTATTTTATTTTTTTTATACTCACTATTTTACTATATTTCGTCTTTTATTATACTTGCTTTTTTATTATATTGTTATTTTATTCTGTGGAATGAGTGATGTGTGAAAGCATGTAAGAATGTATGTATGCTAGTCTGCTGAAATGTAAGAACAACTTTCACTTTGGTATTTAATATATGGGCTATGGAAGACCCTGCTATTGTTAACAACATGCTGGATCTAGCTATGCTTACTAGGAAAGTTTAAAAACAGTCGTATATTAAAATAGTGAAAATACTGATATCAGTATCACAGTTTCCCTTAAAGACTACAGTTATTACAACAAGATTGTTACAGGTCGTAGTAGGGTGAAACTAATTATGAACAAATTTGTTCCTCATTTGGATATGAGTGGATTCACTGTCATTCATTCTGTGTGGAGGTTTAATAAAAAAACAACAAAAATGCAGAGCTGGAGAACAAGTTTAATGTTAAGACAATTTTAGGTTAAAAAACAACCTTTCTTGACATTCTTTGAAATTAAAGTAGTAATTCTCTGGTGTCTGTGCTGTATATAAGTGGGGACAAATAGATAATCATGCTGTCACCATTATCCAATGAAAAAAGGTCACAAATGCAGGGCTTTATATTCTCCAGCACTGTACTGTTAGTCTGCTGCAGGGCCATTTTACGACTGACAATAGATAATTATGTCCTTGTTTAAAATGGTTCTTTATTTTTTGTAAACAAACTATTAAAATAACAAACAAAAAAACCCAGCAGGCTTATGATGCTGCATACTCAATTCAGTTTTATTTATGTTGCACAATTTTACACCAACAGTTGACTCAGGGTGCTTTATACTGTAAGGTATGTACCTTAGAATATTAAAAAGAAACCCCAACAATCATACAACCTCCTATGAGGAAACACTTGGCAACACTGGGAATGAAAAACCCCCTTTTAACAGGAAGAGAGCTCAGGCAGAATTGGGCGACAATTCTGCCACAGCCAGTTGAGGGCGAGGGAAAGAGAAGAGAGCAAAGACAGACAAAAGACACTATAGGAGAAAGAACCAGGCATATGCTTTTTAGAGACCATCAGAATGGCTGAAAAGTCTGAAGATATATGACTCTGACAGTGATATTTGGATAGAGTTAGGATACAGTAAGGCTATGAGGCAATGGTTTCTGACCAAAGAAAAGGTCAGTAATACATCTTCTTATTATATTGTGTTATGGTTTTTCTAAAATAGGTTCTGGGGGATGTGGCACTTATCCATCGTGGTTATAGCAGTTTGCTAGGCTATGATATTATCATGTTATACTGAAATGACTAACAAAAAGGGGAAATCTCCTTTTATAGTTAGAATACATGCAAGCCTCTTCTACCACTCTGGGACTGTGCACACACAGACAGGATGATAGCCCTACAAAAAACAAAAAAAAACACCTATTAAAAGATGTCATAAATACTGACATTTTGCGCCATTGAGATATAAGATATAAGCCAAATCAGATCTCAAATTAATTTAATTAATGTGGTCATTGTGGAAGTCTTTTCAACATCAAACTTAGACTCATTTTAGACATCGTTTTTATATTGCTTCTGTAGTCCCAAGGGTGGAGGACATGTTTTCTATAGACTACCAGTAAATTTTTCTGTAGTTTTGTTTACACCTTTGTATGCATCTTTGTTATCATCTGTGGCTGAGTCAATCAAATGAAGTTTGAATGACCTGGAACAGTATGCCACCTTCTGAAATGGGACTAGATCATAAAAGTTATGCGTGAAGGAATGCAGAGTGATCAGCAGATATCTCCAAGATGGCGTGGGCTTTTAATGTTAAAACAAAAGCGAGCAGAAATGTCCCCAGGTTCTCACAGGCAGTTTGCAAAATGTGTCTATCCACAAAGACTGCCAAGCAGATAGTCGAGTTCATACATATACACTTGCACAAACTTCTTGTACTTTCCATCACATCTTCTCTCAGTTCAGCAACCAATCACAACCACATTCCCTTCCTCTTACTTATGAGCTCTTCACAATAAAACAGGATGCTAGTAAAAAATTAACCATATATAACGGATGTGCTTTTTTAAACGTCTTAAACACATTGTACTCCTTTTAAAAGGAATTAAATTTTTTCTAAATATTTTAATCATTATTATTTTACATTTTATCATGGATTTCAGCGTTTTTAATGAATGGCAGTTTTAACCTGATTACAAACAAATAGTTGATTAACTGATATAAATGCCTATGCCTCTATGCATTGCCAAGAAAACAGTCCTCATAAACTGGAAAAATAAAAATAATCTTAATTTTAACCAATATAGAGACCATCTGATAGATCACATTAGTCTTGATACAGCCTCTGCCACCACATTAGATCAATCCCTCTGGGCTCCTTTGATTGGCTTCATCACTTAGTGGGGGTGGGGGGTTGTGGTTTTGTCCCCCCTTTGCTATTGTGGTTGATGTGGGGGTAGGTGCGGGCTTGGGGCGTTTGGGGATTCCCTAGGGACGTCTTCCCTGGAGGGCTCAACCCAGGGGCTATGGTCATGTCCCGGTTGGGGCTCTGGTGGCTCTTGGGTGGTGTTTTCCTGGTGGCTACGCGCAGTGGGGCTGGGGGAGGGTCTGTGCTGGTGGACGGGGGTTACTGGCCTGGTGGCCTGGCTGCCCCTGGGCGGGTTGGGCGCTTGGGGTTCGGGGGTGCTCCACCTCTGGGCTGGGGTCTGGCTGGGCCTTGGGGGCTGGGGTCCTGGTTGGTGTGTCACCGGGGTCATGGGTGGGTGCGTGCATGGGGGCCCAGCCCTGGCGC
>VVHJ01064697.1:0-10241 GCA_015107715.1 Tylochromis polylepis
GGAAGAAGCTCTGAGCACAAGATCCATAGAGCTGAGATCTACCGAACCAGGTAACACCCCAGGTGCAGGCTGTGTAAAGATGCCCCTGAGACAATCCAGCACATAACAGCAGGGTGCAAGATGTTAGCAGGCAGGGCATACATGGAACGCCATAACCAAGTGGCCAGCTTAGTATACAGGAACATCTGTGCCGAGTATGGCCCAAAAGTCCCGAGGTCAAAATCCTAGGCTGGTTGAGAATGATCGTGCTAAGATCCTGTGGGACTTCCAGATACAGACAGACAAACTCGTTATGGCTAACCAACCAGACATAGTAGTGGTGGACAAGCAGAGGAAAACGGCCAAAGTGATAGACTAGTGATACCGAATGACAGCAACATCAGGAAGAAGGAACACGAGAAGATGTGGAGGGTGAAGGTAACAGTGGTCCCAGTGGTAATCGGAGCGCTAGGCGCAGTGTCTCCCAAGCTAGGCGAGTGGCTCCAGCAGATCCCAGGAACAACATCGGAGATCTCTGTCCAGAAGAACGCAGTCCTAGGAACAGCAAAGATACTGTGCAGGACCCTCAAGCTCCCAGGCCTCTGGTAGAGGATCCGAGCTTGAAGGATGAAGACTACCCGCAGGTGCGAGAGTGATATAATAGTGATATAATTATATCAGTGTATAATAAATAGTAAATATATAATAAATAGTGATATAATTCAAATATAATACATAATTAATATATAAATAAAATAAAAAGAACAATATGATCAACATAAATCTCTGTGTTTTAAAACACGGCCTGGCAAAAACTGCACATAGGGCAAGTGTTTGCCAGTAATTACTAAATGCTAAACATGCCATTAGTTTAAAGTAATTTTGAAATGTAGACATTTGCCCATATTTTAAGATTATAATAGTAAATTAAATATTTGAGTCTTTTTTTTTTCTTTTTTTTTTTGAAAAACCAAACAACAGTGAATCAAGAAATTATTTAACGGATGCATTAGTAATGCAGATAATTATTTCTCGTTATTACTGTGCATATTTTAGCATCTTACTTTGGTTTGTTTTAGTTTACCTAAGGTAGACATATAAAGCTTCAACACGTTTGATATCTTCCAAAACGTTTGGTTTTAGGCCACTAGCTAAATGTGCAGATCACAGGAATTCACCTTTTTTTTAATTAAAAGTACAAGAAAGTCACTAACAAACATTCCAAGATGTTCTTTATGTGTCTGCTCTAGTTTGTCAGATTCATTTTCCATAACAAAGCCTGAAATGAGATGACTCACTGTACTCCCCCACTGACTGCAATAGAATAGTAAGTATGTCTTCCATGTCAATACACAGTACCATTACAGCACCCTAGCCACGGCCTTGTGCCTCCTCTGTAGCTTTCAGCAGGAAACATATTTGATTCCAGGGTTCTTCCTGTATAGTCTCGACACCGTTAAATCCACATGTCTGAACTTCAAGGTCTTTGTCTCACAAACATCATTTTCCCAAGGATAAAAGAAGCCACCTGAA
The DNA here is from genome assembly GCA_015107715.1 of Tylochromis polylepis. Lineage (NCBI taxonomy): Eukaryota > Metazoa > Chordata > Actinopteri > Cichliformes > Cichlidae > Tylochromis > Tylochromis polylepis. The sequence goes on from VVHJ01064697.1 coordinate 1,513, forward strand.
AATTTGACAGACTTAAATTTTGAAATGCTGTGATTCTTCATCCTCCCCCCAACCCCTCTCTCTCTGTGCAGCATCCATATTTACAGGCTTCCTCTGTGCATCCTGGGGTTTTACAATTGAATACAAGTAATTAATAATTCACCCTTCCCTGTTCTGTCCTTACTCATCTTTATCCCTCCCTTCAGTCCCTTTCATTAAACTATCAGCAGATAGTGGGAGAATATAAACCGCCCTTTGTAGTAAAGCTTAGCACAAACCAAGCTCACTTTGTTTAAGACCATGCTTTAAGTGAAGCGTGGGACCTCATAATTGTTCTTTTCATGTGTCTTGTTAATTTTTTTAAACAAAGTAGTTGATCATTGATTGCGAACCAGAGTTTGGCAGGAGAGCAACCCCACATCACTGCCATCTCTGCTTGGAGATCAAAGCAAAATATTTTTTGTGATAGATACAACAGTCTGTTGTATCTATCGTTAACATTCCACCAAAAAATCACCCTGCTGTGCTCAAAGGTGCCAAAACACAGCTTCAACAAAAACCTGTGCAAGTTTCCAGGCCACGTGTGTGCTTCTGCAGTGATCTTACATAGCTGATTTAAAATTTTTTTGTTCCAGTAATTGTGGTTAAAAATTAATGCAAGTTTTGAGAGCCAGTCTACTGCTGGCATTCATCATGTTCTGACAGCTTCCACTGAAGATTAAGCATTCACCCTCAACGCCAGAGGAAAACAGGGAGTTGCCCAGATGAGAAACAGGGTCATTAACTTTAGGCTCCTCGGCGGAAATAGGTGTCTGATTGCGCAATTGGGATTTTCTCTGAAGAAACCTTTGAGATAGACTTTGATCCATAAAGTAATCATGCAAAAGATTTGTCTGAGCATCTCTGTGGAATATAGGACAGCTGAATACTGGATGAAACAGTAGTGACGATTAGCACGGGAGCACTATTTGTCTTCTTGTGATGCACTGATCTTTTGGCTCTTGATGAGGAAACAAAAGCTGATCACTAAGCCCATCAGGTGCTGCCTAAGGGCTCATCTCAGGTGGTTTTAAATAGATTCATTGCAGAGCTTCTTATTGGTCTAATGTTGCAGTCAACTTATTCAGGAGATAAGCTGTTCAAGAGTGGAATGATGACACTGGAAACAAGTACTTCCATTTTTTTCACCTTGGAAGAGATGAGTATTCAAATTAATGCAGGATTTAAAAAGTACTTTTGCTGACTTTGCTCTCAAACATTTACCAAATCTTGTCCCTTTTTTTTCTTTAGGTCTCTCTAAAAGCTGTTTTTCTGAGTATCTCACCAAGGAACAATTAAAGTGTTCCTCTAATTAAATATGAAGGAGACAATAACGATTATGTTTTTATCCCTGTTGGATTATGAAGATGATTTGTATTCATAGTAATCATGTACCCTAAGTCGAGACTCAGGAAAGGGTGGCTTGGCTAAAATATCGAATCAAGTATTGTACTGAGTTATGCATGCATTGTTTTATAACGTTACATAAACACGTAGGTACTCTAGAAACAGTCTCAACAGCTGCACACAAATCTAACTTTACTTCACTTTCAGTCTGATGTGCTACACATTTGGACTTGAAGTCTATCAGCACCCACAGCGTGCTTTTATAATGAAAAAAAGATTTCAGTATCAAATTTTACTGCACCTGTACCTCTGTTTTCTCAGTGTGCAGGTTAGATGAGTATGTATGCTTTTTTTTGAGCTATGCTGCAGCACATTCTCACAGTTGCACACAGTGACAGCTGGATTCTGCTCGGTACACTCAGTATTATCTGTTGGTCACCGAGCGGCCCCACTGGAACCGTAGCTCTTGCTCCTATTACATTTGTAAGTAAAACCTTGAAAGTAAAACAACTTAACACAGAAAATTCCATGTAGCTTTTCACCGGGTTGTTGTTGTCATCAAGCATTTTGCAGAACGGCAAGATTTCTAACAAATGCAAACCTCAATGCATCTAAATGTAAAGCAGTCATTGCAATCGCTTTTGGTTCTATAGTAAGGTGCATTCTAGCATGCAGTAGGTATGGAGTTCAATGGGCACTTGGACACAAACAGAGTGAGATTCAAACCTACAGGCAGCTTTGACTTTCCAGCTCACCTAATCTGCATGTCTTTGCGATCTTGGCATACAAAGGTAGCTTCAAAAACTAAAGCCGATGGCTTCATTTTTGATTAAGCTTATAGTTAGAGCTAAATGAGGTTACCTGAACCAGAGGCTGAAGCTCCCAGGGGATATTAATGCATGTCATTAAGTGTTTACTTGTCTCCTGTAGTTGTTGGTTTGCTTTGTTTGTTATTCATTTTCTCTCTCCATGCTTCTTTTCATTCTCCTCAACCCCAACAGGCTGGTCCTCCCTGAGCATGGATCTGCCGGAGGTGTCTTCCTGTTAATAGGGAGTTCTACCTTCCTGCCTTGACTGAACCTCCTAAGAACCTCGCTCTTAAAGATCGTCAGATTCTCTCTCTAATATTGTTGTCACTTTGTAGTCGTTCCCTAACAATATAAATGCCTTGAGATAATTGTTGCTGTGAACTGGTGCAATAAAACAACACCACAACAAGTCCATAGCTCATGAAAAGTTAAGATAGGTTTACCCCACGGGATATTGATCACAGGGTGATGATGCACATCTTTGCCCAGGCAAGCTGTTAGAGCAATATACTTTTTTTTTTCTCGATTTCAGGGGTTAGTAACTCAAATATGCAGTTGATAGAAACTTAGCCTGATGTACTGATGATAGCACACCTAAGGCAACAACAAAACCTAGCCCTCCGGTTGCAGAAGGTAATTAAAGACAAGACAGCCAAAACTCTTGGTAAATATTTTAGAATTAGGAAATATATTCAGTGTATTTGTTGGACCGCTGGGGTATAATGTAAGCTTTTACTCTCAGGTTAGAAATATAACTAGAACTGCATTTTACAATTAGAAATTTTGCCTATGTGTAACAATTATTTTCTGAGGACAACACAGAAAGGCTTATTCATGCTTTTAATATTAGCAGACTTTATAACTGTACCCAGGCCTCCCAAAGAAATCATTAAAAACTTCACAGGATCCAAAATGCAGCAACACATCTTCTCATGAAAGCTAAATTGAGAGAAGGAACGATTTTGCTTGGGGTCCTGACTATCTGTCTGATTGGCTGATATAGTATGCTTAGTATGCTTATTAGTCTCTTAAAGCTTCCCCAGTATAGAACTAAAACATACTGGCATACAAGCATATGATCTATTATTGGTCCTCATCTCTGTTATAGGCAAAAGGGATTAGTATCTAATTCAACAGACATATTCAAATAAAACATCAAAACACATCTTTTAAGGCTTAAGTTATATACATTTTTCAAATTCATTGTTATCAGACTCATTTTCTTAGTTTTATGGCTTTTTATTAATATTATTTTGTAGTTTGTCTCATGTGTTTGTTTTTTTGTTCTCACGCACTTTATTTGTCCTCTTGTCTTTATTATTATTAAGCACTTTTAGTACCACTTTTTTCCTATGAACTGCCTTATACAAATAAAGTCATTACTATTATAATTTAATCATATGTTTCTGATGAGTAGCAAAGCACAACTCTTATGAGTCTTTTAAATGTAGGCCACAATGTACAGAAAACCATGTGTGTAATTCAGCAGAGAATTTTAACACACGTGAGTTCACATTTGGAATAAATTAGCCCTATTTGTGAATGCTGAAAACCAGTCACGCAGTGTGGAAATGAGTTTGGCTGCACTCTGGCTTTGTCTCTTAATATACGGTACTGTATAAGTTTCATTGCTAATAAAAGTCCTGTCAAGCTCTATGTTTGCCAGGGGGCTGCTTTGCTGTGCCAGTGCATAATTGTACAGGTCTCCCTTGTCAACTCTCCAAAGCTCCCTGGGCTCAACATGAGGCATCACAGCAGGAGAACAAGGGTCACAACCACTAGACATATCATTAATCACACAATCCTGGGGTTTTAGCCTGGGATTATCCATCCCTTGGGGGACTGAGTCAGTTATGGAGTCTCCCATAGGTGCAGCAGCTACAGGGAAATGTCATTCTAGTGATGCCTGATAGACTCTGCCCTGGTTGAGGCAATCTGCAGAGAGGATGAAAGGGCTGGAACATTGATTTCAGCTGAAGAAGCAGGTGAGAGGAAAGGGGACAGGAGTGATTCTGAAAGCCTTTAAACTAGCAGCCTAACCCCAGTTGAGGGAAATTCACATAAAGTATGGCAATTCATGTGTGGGTTAAGAAAAAAAAAAAAGATCTGCAGTTCAAATGATTTTAGTTCACTTACTTCTACCTCTTTTTTCTTTCATTAACCTTGCATTTTGAAATCAGGGGGAGCAGCTGTAAAGCTTCCTTTAGTGTTGAATAATTGTGGTAGATTTGTAGAAAATGTTTGCTGTTTAAAGGAAACAGAAAGGATTTGGCTTTTACTGCAATCCTTATTTTCATGTGGGAGTAAGATCAAAATCGAATTCACATGCTATAATGAGGATTACCGAGGTATACATATTTAAAAAGAATTAACTTTCAGACCCAGAGCTACTTTCATAAACACTTTTCTTGCTTGCCTGCATAAGACCCCCTGCTTCCTCCTCCCACTTGATAGTGAAAAGGTAAAAATGGACAGAAATTGTTGAGCGTTTAGAGAAAAAATATAAAACAGAAATAATCTTCATACTTGACGGCGTTTTAATACTCCAGGTGGATTCGACAAGTGCCTAGGACAAGAAGAACAAGTGACCAGTTTTCTGACCCCATCCCCTAAAGAAAGGGGGGTCAACTGCCCCCAAGGCTGTTGTCTTAACCTGTGCTAATAATGGTGCATTAACGAGATGGCAGGTCTTTGAGCACATCATGGCTCTTGCATTGCCCCTGCATTATTAATGCCAGCACAAAGAGCCTGTTTAATGAGCCCGAACTCTCTCAGTGGATGTTGATTAGGCATGCGATTGGGGAAACAAAAACTCAGCAGTTTAATTCTGCAGTTATACTAGATATATAAATATACTGTATATATGCAACATCTTTAGCTAGGTCACAGGATTTCCCATTAACTTTTGTCTCAGTGTAAATAATGATTGTATGGGCTTATAATATGAATTTTCATATGATAGTTAAGCCTGGTGTAATCAAGGCTGACTGAATTAGGTTTGTTTCACAACAGGAGTGTGTTTTATTTTGTCAGTACACATCATATAACTATTTTCTAATATTGTTATTGTTCCTGGTTTTAGTCACAGTGTTTGAGTTACTTTGGAGGTTTGGGATTCTTATCATTTATTAAGTGTTCTCTGTGGTTTCGCTGCCCTTCTGGTAAGTTTTTGATTATTGTTAGGCTGAGTGTTTTGTATCTAGTCCTAGTTTTAGTCTCTTTTGTTTGTTTCAGTCTTTGGGATCTTTGGTCTTTATTTAGCTCAGAGTTTGTTATTTTTATGTGTTTAGTTCCCTTAGTGTTTCACTATCTGCCTGTCCCATCTTCAGTCTCCTCTGTTTTTCCGTGCTTATGCTTTTTGTCCTCTGGTATTCCCCTGTCTCTGTCTTTATGTTCAGGGGACTTTTCTGATTTCTTAAATAATGGGTCTTTCCTTAATGTGTCAAAAAAAATTGTTTTAATTTTTTTCACCTGTGTCTCATTCCCTTTCTGTTCCTCATTCTCAGTCAGCCTTCTGTGTATAATTGGTCCAGTCTATCTATTTATCCGGTCTGTTGTAGCACCTGTTTCTCTTGAGTAAGTTTTCTATATTGCAAGTTCCCTGTGTTGTGAGCTTTTGTACCCTTTGGATTCATTCCTTTATTAGACTTTTATTATCAGTTTTAATGAAAGCTGGCCTTTTGTTTTACTCACTTCTTCTGTATTTGGGTCCACCTAAGAACTGAATCTTGAAAAATATAATGGGAAAGGCAAATAGCTCTTTTTAATGGACTCATAGAAAGCTGAGAACATCTTCCACACATTTATTTGACACTCAGTAAATATTAGTGATTTGTCGGCGTTAATAGAAAAAACTGTGCGGCCCTTGTGCAATTTCCAAATCTGTGGCAATCCATTTTCCAGTGATTAAAGGAAGATAGACAGATTTTTCCATCTGCTGTCTCTTAGTCTCTTATATGATGATGTATTTGTAGTGATACAGCACGGCTTACAAAAGCATAGCTGGTTTATAATATTTTTCTGATGGTGCCAGACGACTGATTTAACTTGGTTGGCTTTGCTTCTGTTAGGTTAGTAAAACATGATTCCAGCAAGGCCAGATAATGTGTGCCGTCTCATTATCTCTGAGGCTCTGACAGGAACGGCGTGGGAGGGAGAACCACAGGCATGGTAATCACTGTCATTGACCAGCAATATCAATTTCACAAGGCAAGATGCAAGTTGCTACTAGCTTTTCACGAGAAAAGCTTAAAGGTATACTTGATAGTGAACAAATTGCATTGTGCTGCTTTTTCTTCTGAAACCCAAAATCCATAGACTTCATGCAAATTATTCCTTCACTTGAAATGATCAGAATTTCTTTCTGGAGAAGATTAGCATATTTTTTGTCATGCAACATAATTTGGCAGCATCTGTGCAACAATGCAACAGCTTTGAGTGCAGAACAATAAGCAGTTTCTAGGGGGAACGTTCCAGTACAACTCAACAAATGAATTCATAAAGCAACAATTACTTTGACCAGCTGTTATTATCCTTTCAAACAGCAACAATGTTGCAACAAAGGTAGCAATTAAGAAACATTCTCCTTAAAGACTAGGGTACATTTCTGAATAGCTCTAATTACCACAGAGAATGAACCTGTTCTATCTGTGGTGCTCCCATTGAAGGTACACACTGTTGTAACTGCTGTGAGGGCTAGAAAGGTTTTCACATCACAGTAATAACTTTAATTTCTGTTAATAATCAGCATAATCAGAGCTGTCTCTAGTTTTCATGTAACAAGGTTGGGGAGGAACAAGACCTCTCCCTGTGTCAAGTAATTCTTTGTTACAGACAGTGTAATAATTACAATAGTTTTCCTTGATGAATACAGACTGAGTTGTGTTAAAAATCTGAATTCAGCAACAATCTCACCCTGCATTGTTCTCTGGGGCTTTATTAATGGTCCACTGACGATGCTGAAAATCTGAACAAGGCGGGCACGGTGGCAAAAGTGACAAAAGAGCTCCAAGCATCATTGTCCATCTCTTTGAAGTGAGGTTGTTAGCAATTCTCAGCTCTTAATGGGTTCTCTTGTCCTTAAGCATATGGGCCACAGCTATGTTTTTCTCTTTCGTTACTTTTCACTGGACACTTGAATCATACTGTCAGACTCAGTGATTGCAGCAGATGGATCAACCAGTCTGTGCCAGACACAATGAAAAACCAAAATGCTTCCCCAGTCAACTAGCAGACCTGAAATCTGTCAGCGTGTATGTGCCTGTATATGCATTTGATTGTGATATGTATCTCTGCCTTTTGGAAGAATCCATACATGCAGTATATGTAGCAGTGGGTACATATACTTAATATAATACTGTGCAACAGCAATACACATACAAATAAGGATTTTTTTTTTTTTACCTTTTAATAATAAACAGTTCACTCAGACAAATTCCTGTTAATTTTTAGTGTTTTGTTTTTTCACTTCAAAACTAAATTAGAAAATGACTGATAAATAAAGCTTGATGACAGGACTAAAGTGTAAACTATCAGTGATAGAATAAAGAACCGCACATATACATCAGTGTTTCCCAACCACTGTGCCGCGGCACTATGTGCCGCGAGAAATGATCAGGTGTGCCATGGAAGACTATCTGGTGCCACCTGATTAGTGTTCTAAGCGACCGGCGAGAACAATTTCATTCTCTTCCACTAGAGGGCAGTACAACTACTGCTCTAATTAAATGGGTTGCCAACTTACAGTAAAACAGAAGAAGATGAAGAAGAAACAATAGTCATGCTGTGAGTGATACAACGCAGTAGGTAATAACAGTAGATAAATATTTGAAAAGAAAAAGCAGTCAGTCTGACCTGGGTCCTGGACAGTGATGGGAATAACGGCGTTACTTTTTTCAGTAATTAGTAATATAACTAATTACTATTCCTATCGTTACAACGCCGTTACCGTTACTAAGAAGAAAACGCGGTGCAGACGCGTTACTATTTTTTTCAACACACAGACGGTTGAAGCCGTCTTCAGCTTACCGGGAGCTGGGGGGGGGCGAAACAATCGCATCAGTGCTGCTGATTGGCTGAGGAAGAATAAAGTAGCCATGTTAAACCAATCACATGACCAATTTAAGATGACATAGCAACAAGATGCTATATACCAGTTTTTAAATTGTGTTGATAGGCCACGAGAAACCAGAGTCATGATAAAAAAAAAAATATACGCGGTGTTTTTTCCTGAATATTATCGTCACGTTTACCGTCTAAGGACGGCGATAACAAGCACTCTCTGCTTACAACCAAAAAAAAAAAGAAAAACAAAACAAAAAACACCCCTTTCCTGTTGGTGGAAAAATATTCCATGTCGACCAATAAAAAAATGATATGGCAACACAGCATTTTGTTGTTTCGGAAGAGGGGGACGTTTTAGGAGTGACGACGAGAGAGAGAGTTTTGTGACGTTTAGCGTGTTTGGAGTGTCCCGTTAGTGTGTAGTGTAGTCTAGTTTTGTTTCGTGTGTCAGTTCTACTAGTGAATGTCACAATTGCTGCCACAAAGTCACTA
>VVHJ01064700.1:0-14970 GCA_015107715.1 Tylochromis polylepis
GTTTATTTATTTATTTTTTGTGTGTGTGTGTGTGTGTATATATGTGTGTGTGTGTGTGTGTGTGTGTGTGTGTGTGTGTGTGTGTGTGTATATATATATATATGTATTTGTACATGTAAATGCAGTATGTGTATATGTATATATTGGTTGTTGTTATACATGTCTGAAATAAATCATTATCAAATCAAATCAAAATCATTTCCTCCAAGTCTTGAACCAGGAAAATAGTTTTATATCCAAACAAGCTTGAAAGTCACCTTTATTCTTCACAAATCCTGAACTCTCAGAGGCAAACCTTTTTGTAATATATTTTACTAGTCTTCATGAATAGCTCTCCAGGCTTTTCAAAGGACAATCCAAAGCTTTTCTGATCCAGTGAATTTGATGCCTTTTGTTCTGTTCTCTGTCAAGATGATCCCTGTTTCACTAACCTTGAGGTCTGGGGTATGGTGAGGCCAATCCATGACTGATAGTGTTCCACTGTGTGTTAATCTGTCTGGATATGCTTTTATCAACTTGTTGGTAAACTCTAGGGTGAACCAAGGCAATCTATTCCAATGAAATGCTATCTAAACCCTATCTGAAAACAAACCAAACCAAACACAAGTGCTACCCCTAACTCCCTCTCTTAATAAACCAGATAAAACTGTACAGAAATAAAGTAGCAGTTCACCCCTTCTGTTTCAGTGATATTTACAAAAATGTCTCTTTAAATATTGTGTCAATTTCTTAAGTGTCTCCTGAGTAGAGCAACATCAAATATATGGTGTGACGTATAAAACATGAGAAGGGAAAAAAATGAAACAGGGCTTTCTTTTCTATTTAACCTTGCTCTTCTTGTATTAGCTCTTCCTCACCTTCGCCAAACTTTTTTTTCTTGTTATCATTCTGGTAGAGGTTGATCTTGGTTCCATCTGTCCAAAGAATGTTTTTCCAGAACCATGCTGGCTTTTTTAAGTTGGTTTTTTTTTTTTCAAAGTCCAATCTAGCCTTTCTATTCTTGAGGCTTGCACCTTGCAGTGAACCCTCTGTATTTATGTTCATGCAGTCTTCTCTTTATGGTAGACTTGGTTATCGATACAGCTACCTCTCCTGGAGAGTGTTGTTTACGTGATTGTGATGGGGTTTCTCTTCACCATGGAAATGATTCTGCGATCATCCACCACTGTTGTCTTCTGTGGACGTCCAGGTCTTTTTGCGTTGCTGAGTTCACCGGTGCTTGCTTTCTTTCTCAGAATGTACCAAACTGTAGATTTTGCCACTCCTAATACTGTAGCAATTTCTCAGATAAGTTTTTTCTGTTTTCGCAGCTTAAGGATGGCTTGTTTCACCTGCATGGAGAGCTTCTTTGACCGCATGTTGTCTGTTCACAGTAAAATCTTCCAAATGCAAGAACCACACCTCAAATAAACTCCAGGCCTTTTATCTGCTTAACTGATAATGACATAACGAAGGAATTGCCAAAACCTGCCCATGAAATAGCCTTTGAGTCATTTGTCCAATTACTTTCGGTCCCTTTAAAAAGAGGGTGGCACATGTTAAGGAGCTGAAACTTCTAAACCCTTCATCCAATTTGGATGTAGATAGCCTCAAGTGAAAGCTGAGAGTCTACACTTTTTGCCAATGTCCATTATATAATTGGAATATATTTCAGTAAATAGTTAAAAAACAAAAGAAAAAAAACAATTGTGTCAGTGTCCAAATATATATGGCCCTAACTGTATGTGGTCTGCCACTGGGTTGCTGAGTTATTGGGGTTTCCAACACTTCCACTTTGCATACCATTGAATACCACTTCCAGTTGATTGTGTAATATCTTGGAGTGAAATTTCACGAACAGTGGCATCCTGTACAGTTCCACACTGCAACGCAGTGATCTCTCTAGAATTACCCATTCTTTCAAAAATGTTTGTAAGGGCAGATTGCAAAGCTAGTGATTGATTTTACCTGTGGCAATGGGAATAAAAACATCAAAAGATTAAGAGCTGTGGCCCCTATATGTTTGTCCACATAGTGTATCCATTTATTGAGTGTATTAGAATTATTACATAAATATCTCCACTGTACTGTAAGCCCATACTCTGAAGTTGCCAAATGGTAAGCAGATAGCAGCTTGGAATTTCACTGTGACAAAAGCAGTGCAGAACATCAGCAAGTTGTTAAACAAATGTCAAAGGAAGACTGGCCCCTCCTGGTTTTTCAGTTTCCTATAATCATAATCATCCTTTCCTGCTGGTCAAAACAGCTCATAGTATTTGCTGTGTGGAGCAGAAGGAAGTTCAAGGTTTACTAGGTGAGCGGGAAGCAAAGACGCCTGATGTCTCCAGTATCGTCTTCCTTCGCGCTGTCTCCTTGGCCACATTGTGGTTGAGCCGCCTCAGACGTTCCTGAACAAAGAAAGCTCAGGTTGTGTAATGTTGTTTGTATATGGTTTTAACTCTATTTTGTGGTAACTTGAATAGTTAGTATATCAGTGGTGGCAGTGGTCACCATGGGAATAGGAATTAAAAGTCTCTTCATACATTTGTAGTTGTGGTGATGGTAGGAATATTATTAATAGCAGTAATTATAATTTATTATAGTGGAAGTTGTACAGTGGTAGTAATACAACCAATGCTAGTGTATAATTGGCAGCAGTATAAATAGTTGTAAAGGTGCACTGGTACAGAAGCAGGCAATTCAATTCAGTTTGATTGAATTTATATAGCGCCAAATCACAAAAACATATAAAGATTGTAAGGTAAAGAACATCTTCATTTCTTGCTGTATAAAAGTTTTAAAGCTGCTTTAACTGTATGTGGAGTTGTATGTCCAGCTATAAACCAAACATTCAACTTCCTTTTAACTCAGCTTGAATCTCCTAAAGAAAAATAGTGAAGCATTTAGAACCTCTAGAATCAGCTATGTTCACTTGCTACTTTATAAGGCTGGGATTCTACTTGCTTGTACATGTACGCCAGTAAACATCACAGCCAGGCAGTTGGTTCTTATTATACCTCTTTTTCTTAAAGTCAAACTAAACTTGTCTGCCTTGAGAATGTGTGTAGCCAGTGCATTGCAGTGTCTGCCTAGACAATTATAATGGTGTAAAAAAAGCATTTGCCCCATTCCTGATTTCTAAGTTTGTTGCATATTTGTCACACTTAAATGTTTCAGAGTATAAAACAAATTTAAATATTTCGCAAAGATAACCTGATAGATACATGATGATTTCATTTGTTAAGGGGAAAAAAGCTATCCAAACCTACCCAGCCCTATGTGAAAAAAGCAATTGTCCCCTAAACCAAATAACTGTGCTGTGCCACCTTTAGCAGCAAGAATTGCAATCAAGTGCTTGCAATGTATGTGTGTTCACAACAAACTGAAGGGCACACAGACATTCACAGGGAGCACTGGATTCACCCAAAGATGATGGAAATGGCATCACACAGACCCACCAAACACCCTGCAGTTAAAGTTGTATGTGAACATGAACAAGTCCAGCAATGTCACGAGAATCAAATTCTGACAATTTCCATAGTTACTCTACCTCACATGTTCTACTCAGGTGGCAGAGGAACACACACCATCCCCACTCACTGTTCTCTCATACTTCCCTTACAGGGGCTCAGTATGACATTAAACTCATTTCTTACTAAAGAACTAGCAGGCCAAAGGTTGCGTAATGTCTGATGTGACCAAGGTGGACATCTGGGTGTAGACAAGCTCACAGTGGCAGAACATGTGATAAAATGGCTCAAATGGCTTTTTCATTGTTTAGTTTAAAAAGCCCAGCTACAGGCTGGTCACTGACCTGAGCGTTCTGCAGTATGTTGTTTACTAGCACAACTCTACGCCTCGCATTCAGCAACTTCTTTACATAAGGGTCCAGGTCCAGAGCCACCTTCTGATGTTCGTTTATCCTGCATAACTCTGACCAAAGCAGGGGCACGCAAGCACGTTATTTAGTGTACTTCATTAATAATCTTTTATAGCTGATGCTATATTTGAAAGACATCATACAGGACCTTACCTGTGGCCAGACCGTCTATGTGTTCTCTTAATTCTACTTGGCTTTTTCTGTAAAGAAACGAATAGTCGCATCAATCCAGAGAAAAGGCATTGGCTACAAAACGAAGCTGGGTAGACTGAACAGCCAAACAATCAGTCACCTGACAGTCAAGACATTGGAGAGAAATAAGCTAGCACGGTTTGCAGTTTAATCGGTGATCTAACGAGGAACCTAATTACCTGACCGAGTTTACATGCAAATCGAGCTGCTGTATTGCTGGTCTCAGGAGGTCGAGCAAACCCTCGGCAACAGCATCGTTACCAGAAGAACCTTCAACTAAAGCTGTAGCTGCCATTTTACTGAACCAACACGAACGGACAGGAAGTCATGTCCTCGTGACGTCGGAGTCATAAGAACCTCTCCATTTTCTTCCCCATCAGTGTAGCCAGGAGCACCATTTTAGGCTTTGGGATCGCGAAGGAATCTTGATTCTCACGTTTTACAAAACTTCTGGGAAGGGTTTGATATATGGTAGCTTGCTTTAGAGCTTTTTCAAACCGTACGCGCGCAGGAAGCTAGTATATGGTAAATTGTATTTAAACAGGATACAAGGACACCTATACGAAGCCACCGTGCTGCTAAAGCTAACCTTAGCTAGCGTTGAGGCATTTTTCTACCAACGCAGAATCCGCTGTAAGTATGAGTCGCAGAAAATGAGCAGACATTAGCGCTCTTAAAGTTGTTATTCGTCAATAAGCAATATTTTAGTGAAGACGAGGCGGAATCATTGTTCCGTTTTCTTGTATCTTAAGGAGGAAACTGCTCTGCAGTTTGTGATAGCTGGATGGGCACACGCTAAACGTTTCAGTTTTCCAGCGGACGTGATCGTTTTCCTTAAAGAATCAATACATTTTAGATGCTCTTGACACAGAAAAGAGTTTAAAGAATTTGAAAACTTTGCTAAGTCAACCAAACTGGCAGTCGGGGTGGTCTGAAGTTTAGCTTGGGAGGGAGGGGGGCTCGTGTTACTTCTACCAGGAGGACTGTTGGTATCTTACTTAAACAATCAGAGTAGGATTTGTGTGTAGTCCTCAAAACAAAAAGTGTGATATCTTTCTCTGTTAAATCCATATGTAACAGCTGTAGATGTTGTGTTAATTACAGCAAATTGCTTGCAATAGTGACTTAAAAATGGTAATTTGACATCTAGTAGTAGTACAATTACATCATGCATGTCTTTCAGTAATTTGGGTTCAAATGTCCTCACTGAGCCAGTGTACAGTTTCTTTTCTGACTACCTGGTTACATTATATTAATAAAAAGAGAGAGAGAGGGGAAACAAATTCTGTCTTTTCTGTTTCCAGGACTCTACAATCGAAGTCTTTCAAAAATGAGTGCAGCTGCCTCCCAAAAAGTTGTCCTGAAAAGCACCACCAAAGTGTCCCTAAATGAGCGGTGAGAGGCTACGCACCCTGTCAGAAATTAGTCACCTGCTGCCAGCCTTGGCTTGTGAAGGTTCTAATACTCTCTACGGAAACCTACTGTTGGGACCAAACCTGATATGGATGCAGTTCTGGCTGTTCCCTGTGTGTGCGCTGCTCATTCATCTCTGTTGGCTCTGTCCTTATTTGTGTTACATGTTAATGAAGTGTGGGGCAGAAGGGACTTGCCTAGGCCAAATGTTTTGTGTGAGCAGCACACACATGTAGACAAGGGGTGACTGTAGTGGTCGTGGTCGGTAAAGCATACGCAGAACCAGACCACCATCCTATAAATACCTTGGCACGCTGGCTCCCTGTTTAAACAGCACTGTATACATCATGTATACACCATTAAATGGGACAGGAGAGCAGAGAGCTTAAGCTAAGTCAGTGAGATGGGGCATCTTGTCTTTTCTGCCTCTCATATTTTTCTCTCTCAGACCAGTAAAAGTAAAGCAAATGCTTTTTATCTCCTCATGTTCTATCATGTCTGTCTTCTTCTTCTTTCCTCCTTTCCCTGCTCAGAGTACTCAGTCCTAGCTTGGACGTGACAAGGGACTACCCCTTCCCCCCAATTCCCTAGTTCCAGACCACTCAGTGGTTTAAATAAAGTCACGGTCCATTCTGTAAGTGGCTGGGTGCCAAAGCACACCTCATGCCCCAAGCCTCTGCTGCTGCGACATGATGACATCCCCGCAGTGTCAGCTGGAGGCTTGTAAGTGGCAATTGTGGCTCTTCTTCTGAAACTTTCTCTCTGCTTCTGTCCTGAAGTCTGCTTTCAGCTGTTTTTTTTGTTTTGTTTGTTTTTTCTCCTTGTGTTAATTTTACAACACAGGCTAAAGTCAAGTGTAAGTAACTCCTGGAATATCATATGATTGAGAGAGAAAATAAGTGCCAACAAGTGGAACAAAGTCTAACATGACTAAAGAGCTGCCACGATCGTCCATATGAGAAATGACATGATGTGGAACCCTGCTTCCTCCTCCTCTGTATATCCCCTGTCCCCTTCTTTTACTTCCTCCTTCTTTTTCCCTCCCACCTCTAAAGCTTCACTAACATGCTGAAGAACAAGCAACCCACTGCGGTAAGCATTCGAGCCACCATGCAACAGCAGCATTTGGCTAGTGCCCGCAATCGTCGGCTGGCCCAGCAGATGGAGAACCGGCCTTCGGTGCAAGCTGCTCTGAATCACAAGCAGGTGAGCGCGAGGTTCAGGTGAAATTGGTGTCAGTGGTACTGTTTGTCGTGCTGAGAGATTTCACTAGGGCCCTATTCCAGGAAGCATGTTCAACAAACTTTGAGTTGATCATCTCTGAATTTTTAGTTTCAGAACAGCTGATCAGAGTTGGTTCAATCAATTCTGAGTATGTTTAACCCAAATTAAGGCTACGTCCACACGTACACGGGTATTTATGAAAATGCAGCTTTTTCTATGCGTTTGGGCCTTTTGTCCACATGTAAACGGCATTTTTGGATTACTGAAAACAGATTTAGTCACTCAACGTCTAAGGTGTGCGCTTTTTTTTTGACGTCACGCTGTGCGCCATGTTATTGTTTACATGAGATGAATTCCTACAATGGCGGCTAGAGACAACACTGTTGCTGTTAATCTTACTATCTGCAGTTTTTACACACTTGCATATACACGTAGTTACTGTCCCTCCATTTAGAAAGACTGCTTCTATGCGCCATCTTTGTTTACTCTTTCCCTCCCAGGCTTCTAGACTTCTGATTGGCTAACATTTCTACACAGTTAGGATTATACCACCACCTGTTGCTTTGGCATGTTCTTGACAGCGTTTGACTTCGTTTTTTGCGTTTACATGTGGACGGGATTTTTCTCAGTTTACAAAAATACCCATGTACGTGTGGACGTAGCCTGTGTGTGTGTGAGCAGAGAAGGAAATCGATCATCTGTGGTTCTGATACTACTATTCACCATAGCAATGGGTAAATAAAGAGCATTTTAATTCATTTTTCTTAAATACTTTCTGTGGTCATCTTTTACCCAACTTGAATTTTCATCTTATTATATTTTGTTTTTTCAGCTGTAATCTGACAAGAGCAAAATGTAGTTGACAGAAACTGAAGACAGAAATATGAGAAAATGATGATCCCACTATAGCTTTGTGCAGTAAGCCATTTTAAATGAGGAACACAGATCATGTTTGGAGAAAATAAGGCTCTATGAATGGATCCGGATGGGATGAGCAATGAAACAACCGAAGCTGAACTGGATCTATGATCCAGTCTGAATCTGTGATCTTGAATATTTTGGATCCATCCAGCCCTCCACCTGGTCTCTGACCTGGACCTGGTCAAAGTTTAATGTGACATTTAAAAAAAAAAAAAAACAATCCCTGGAGCCTGCAGACAAAACTCATTGTAAAATACTTTTAGTTCTGTTTTAAACTCATTTCAGCCTCATCAAACCACAGTATCAACTGGCTGATACAGGCGGGGCTTTGGTGAACAGTGATGCTGAGGGATGGTATCACATTTTATAGGAAAACACCCTGATTTTTTCCATTTTTAATATTAACAGTGTTGTAACAATGCAGCGTAAAAGTGACTGTGGCAAAATGATTTTAGTCCAAATCCAAAACCTTGGACTGCCAGAGCCCAGTTTGAAATGTGAAAACCTGCTGCTGCTCACTTTTAGTCACAGCTCTGATCATCACAGTTTGACAATTAGGCATTTCTTGAGTTTTGGATGGCTTTTTCTCCATACACTGCTTTAATTTCCAAATGTTGTTCTTTCCAAATAACAAGGGATAAGTTGAGTTCAGGGTGAAAAACGGGTCAGAAGATGATAATTTCATGGGTTTGTTTCATTTTTTGTGGCAATCTTAAACTGACTTGAAAACCCAAGTTAAAATGTCCCTTTTGACAGAAATGTTCAAATCCATTTGCTTTTGGAATCACTCCCAAATGAATTTCCTATACACCCTTATAAGACCTTTTAAAATGATGTAGTACATAATATTATGTTCCTGGCTATTTAAAATCAAATGAAGAATTTAAGTTCACTGTGTTAAACTGTATGTATTGTAAATCACCCAGCTACAGTACCTACAGCATTTTAGATTTGATGTTATAGAGTTCTTATTTGCTAACATTTATGATTGGAGTAGACTGCAGTCATATCGGTTTGTGCAGAGTGTCAGAGTCCTGCATGAAACACGTGAATGCACACAGAGCCTGAAGCTGAAAGCCCGGCTTAACAGAGAAATTTGATAAGCAGCAACATTGTAGGCCTCATCTCAGCTCTGTGGCAGCACATTTATTCCAGCCTACCCAGCACCTGTAGATGACGCTGGTCTCATTCAAATGAATAAGGATTTTACTGCAGAGTTCTTGCCAGTCTGAGCCGGCAGGCCATTACAAAGCTCTTATTGCTACCACGTGCAGGATGACATTTCCTGAGGATTATTCAGCTTACTGATTTTAATTTTGTCATAATTGCTTTTGTAATGTAGCATTTTTATTTAACATGTGTCAGAGCCTAAAGCAGCGACTGGGGAAGAGTAACATCCAAGCCCGGCTGGGTCGGCCTGTTGGGACTCTGATGCGTGGAGGACTTCCTGGAGGCAGAGGAGGAATGCGTGGGATGAACAGAGGAGGTCTTCGGGGACGAGGCAGAGGAGGCGTAATGAGGGGAGCTCTCTCTCTGAGAGGTGTGTATCAACAAACTTGCACAGTGTCTGCCTGGAGTCTAATGGCATCCTTTAAGCTGTGTCCATACTGGGAGTGATTTGCAGGAGACCATAGACGGTGAAAGACATTTGGCAATTTCAAGCAGCAAAATAAGCGAGCAGAACCCAGGATAAACATCTCAACTTCCATGCAAGGGATTCAAGTGACTACCAATGACAGTGCAGGATGCCATTGATTGACATGTAGCCTAGTAGTAAATGCAGTAGAGAATTACCTAAGCAACTGGTACCTGGGATGTCTGCAAGAGACCAGCCGTCAACTTCAGTGCAATGTACGACAAGTGAATTGCTTTCAGAAACTTTGGTTTGACTGTCACTTCGTTTTTTAAGTATTGTCTCATGCTCCTCCTGAGTATGGACTGAGTGATGACTTTGCATTACACAGGGAAGCGAGTTGCTACAGGTGGGCCCATGCGTGGCCGTGGTTCTGCTGGTCGTATGGCAATGCGTAGAGGAGGCCGCCAACGTGGTGCAGGTGTTGGAAGAGGAGGAGCTCTGTCCCGTGGGGCAGCTCGAGGAGTACCCAGAGGTCAGGGGCTTATTCTTATTTATTTTAAATCAGCTTATTTGTGTAGCACCAGTGAACTGTAATTTTTAATGTCTATTCAATTCAGTTTTATTCACATAGTGCCAAATCACAACAGTGCTCGCCTCAAAGTGCTTCATGTTAAGCTAGAGACCCTACAATGACACAGGACAAAATAACAGAGAGGCAGAGATTAATAATAACTAATGACTAAATGCAGAGTGGGGTATAGACACTGTAGGTGAAAAAAGGTGAGTGAAGAAGAAACAGTGCATCATGGGAAGCCCTTGGCAGCCTAGGCCTATTGTAGAGTAACTAAGGAAGGATTCAGGGTCACCTAATCCAGTATATGCTTTATCAAAAAGGAAAGTTTTAAGCCTAATCTTAAAAAGAAGAGGGTGTCTGTCTCCTGAATCCAAACTTTGAGCTGGTTCCACAGAAGGAGGGGCCTGAAAGCTGAATGCTCTGCCTCCCATTTAAACCTGAAATATCCTAGGAACTACAAGTAAACCAGCAGTCTGGGAGTGAAGTGCTCGATTGGGGTGATATGGTTCTGAGGTCTCTAAAATAAGATTATTGATTGGGATTTTAAATTTAGGAGGGAGCCAACAAAAAGAAGCAAATTTCTCCAGTTTTAAAAAAAGTTTGGTCGTCATTTTAACTAACTTAAGTTCTCTGCTCTGTTGTTTGACAGGTCGTGGGGGGCTGCGTGGACGTGGTGGTTTTGCTGGGCGAGGTGGGCGTGGACGTGGCCGAGGTGTCGGTAGACCGGCTGTTACCCGCGAACAGCTGGACAACCAGCTGGATGCCTACATGTCAAAGACTAAGGGACATTTGGATGCAGAACTAGATGCCTACATGGCCCAGGCAGACCCCGACTGTATGGAGTAAAGGACTGTGGACTGAGCACACAGAGGCACTGAAGTCAGACGAACAGCGTAGTGTTGATGTGCTGAGAAATGATTATTAATTTAGTTGAAAGTGATGACACTTTAGGTGGTACCCAGTAGCGGTCTAAACAATATTGTGTGGGTCACTACTCAGTTGTGCATCGACCTGCTCGTGCAGAGCCCTTTTAATTCTGGAGTAACTCTCAAGGGACTTGTTATGCATTAACAAACCCTGCTGTTTCTAGACTTCTATGTCCAAGGTGGGGTTTTTCATTTTCATTTTTTTATTTATTTTTTTTTCTCCAAAGGGACAAACTGTCAAAATTATACATTTGTTGAAAGTAGTTTTTAAATGGGTGTGGGTTTGTTTTTTGTTTTTTAAAAAAAAAACATTTGCCTGCTCCAATTGTGGGAATTCAGTTTTAAGCATCACATTTTTTTTTTTTTTTTGCCATTTGCTTAAAGTGAAAAGTTTTAGGTGAAATTTTAATTAAAGTGGAAACTTATTTCCTTAATTGTGCTAATTGTCTGAGTTTTAAATATGCATACACATCCAGCCTCCATCAAAGAACTGGCTGTGTTTGAGTGGAGACTGAATGGTTTTTGTATAGGTCGGGGGTGTTGATGCTTTCACTTCTGCTGTTTTCACAAAGTAACTTTCGGGATGCAATGTTCATTTTTGGCTGAAGATGGCTTTGTTACATCGTGACCTGACATTTTACAGATTCAGCAGAATAAAACCTTTGGGGGAAAAAAAACAGGGACTATGAAAATAAGCCACCAACAGAATATAGTTCTCATCAGTCTGTAGGGTATGTAATGAAGTCAGAGGACTTACTGCCACAAAAAAATAAACACCTTTTGGAATATATATTGTTGTTGCTGGTTTGTTTTTGTTGTTTTTATGAAACAGAATTATTCTCAAGTCTTCCTGTAATGGAGACCAGGGGTTCCATTACCCTTGTATTTTTATTCATTTGACTGGTATTTAGAAATTATATTATAATAATAATTTTTTAAAAAAACACACACATTGAGGTTAGTGATTCTTTATTAGGTTTATTTGAGCTAGTATTTAAGTGACTGCTTGTGAAGGTGAAGAGACAGGGGGACTGGCCAGCCTACCTGTGTCAGGAAAAAGAACCTGAGTTAGAGCTGTTCATATTTCATAATTATCATTAGTCTGTAACCTAAACTCTTTGTATATGTAAAAAAAAAAAAAAAAAGTGTGTTAACAGTACTCGCCTTTCCTGGTTGCTTCCTTTGCAGGATGTGGAGCAAAAGAGTAAAAGTGGCTCAATCACCTGCTTATGAGCGCCTGGAGCAAATCAATGTGCCAGGTTAGGGGAGTGTGGTTAAGGTGTTTCAATTTATACAGAAGTGGCTGAAGTCTATATGTTATTGAATTATTTATAGAACTTTGTACAAATCTGAACATGTCTATCATGTGTTATTTTGTTGTTGGATGTTTGCTCATGTGGAGATCTAGGTTTTCATTTGGTTTGCTGACCCCCAGACTTGGGCTATTCCAGATGCTCACCTGAATAGGTAGAGTATAAAAGGAAGCCAGTTGCGGTTTAGAGGGGTGGGCAGCAGCAGCAGCAGCAGCAGTAGTAGTAGTAGTAGTAGTAGTAGTAGTAGTAGTAGTAGTAGTAGTAGTAGTAGTAGCAGTAGTAGTAGTAGTCGAAGTCGAAGTCGAAGTCGAAGTCTTCCAGTTGATGGATAAATTTTATTCCAGTCTCGTGCCATTTTCTTTGAAGTGACCCATGACCACCGGCCAAAACTGATACTTCCACTTTGAAGTGTAAGGGCTGTATAAATGAGGAGTTTCATTCTGTCTATGGCTGCACGCCCTCTTTAATTGTATTTTTACAAAACTCCATCAACGACTGTCAGTTTCTGAAGTTTGGAGGAAGCTCAGCATTTCTCTCAGCTTGCACTTGGGTGCAATCTTTGATCTGAATAGTTTGTTGTGATTTTTGATTGGATTTTGAATCTGTTATTTCTTCATTGTTCAGCTGTGTTTTGTTAATTTTCTGTGATGAAATGAATTCAACTTCTGTTTTAATGTCTTTCCTGTTTTGTTTAGAAAACGTTTGTGTGTCAACAGAAAATGTTAAACAGAGATAGGTGGATCAATCCAAAGATTGATAATGTTGATACCATATTGGTATCAGATGGTTACTAGCATGATGGGATCAGTATTTAAATTTCCTGTTCTCTCCTCTGCTTTTACTACTGTTGCCGTTTCTTCAGAAAGTGGATGTCTCTGTGCAAAAAGTACTTCTCACATGTCTTGCATGTTCACTGTGCTCATCTGCCTCCACTGTTCGGCTGTATGTTGTTGCCAAGCCTTCAAATGACTCAGGCTGGGCAGACACATGTGGTGCACAGTGAGTGAGGTGGTGATGGTGGACAGAAAGGAGCACCCTGTGGAGACATGAAAACACTAGAAACTGGGAGCTCTGCAGGAAGGGTATTTGCTATTGTGACACCACCAATTTATACAAACAAGAACAATCACGTTAAAGACAACAGCGTCATACATTAATAGTATCGGCTCTTGTTATCAGCGACGCTGGCACTGCATTTGCTTAGCATTCAATCTAGATCCAATTTTACAGCATCGTTACTACTCCGAGCGTCGCATGAGTGGGTGTCGAAAAGTGGCTTCAAGTGACGTAACGCTTCCTATAAATGGCTTTGCGCTGAGTCTCGAGCTCCTTTCACTGCGGTGCTCTATTGGAGTCCGTCATGAGAGGATAAGGGGTAAGTAGAACAGAGTGTGTTGGCTATTAATGTCCTCTGTCTGTATGTATGTAGATATGTGGTTACGTACGTTTTATTAAAAAACTGAAATGTGATGCTTTTAAATCTCTGTAAACATAGCTAACATCTAGCTTGGGGCTAAAGCTGTACGCGGTTTTTTAGTACAAGCTTCCAAAAATGCGCCAATTCTCTTTAAAAACGACAAAAAAAAAACGTCGACTGGTTTTCCTCTCTGGTTAGAATCGCATTTCACCGCACAGAATCACAAAGTAAGGAAATTACATTTGCTTACTTTGTGATTTACTCGAACCTGGTGTCAAAACAGTCTGATAACTTCGGGACTCGCGAAGGGCCTGGTTGACTTTCTGCGGGGAATGTTGGGTGTACGACCCGACCTACGCACGTGGAAGACATCGTGGCCGGCGCGTATGTCCGTGTGTGGTCCCTGTCTGGTCGAGCAGAGAGGGCACGTCCGCTGCCCGCAGTGAGCGCTGTTGTCAGATGGGGGCAGTGTACATGATGTGTTACAACGTGTCTGTGGGCCCCTCTTGCTCACGTTGTTGGTCCGTGGGTCAGCCGCGACGGAGAGCGAAGCTATAATAGAAAAGCTGAAGTGAAATAAAGAGTTAAAAATGGTGAAAAGTGTCGCTGCAGCCGCTGTCTGTGCTTTTCGTGCTTCGTCTTTTGCGCTCTGGAGTGTTTTCGCGGTTCTCGTACGTGGTGAGCTCTGCTATCGCTCCCTGTTCTGTTCCGGCCCACTTGTCAACCAATCAAAATTCGGCAGGCGCATACGTCATCCACTTCCAACGACGAGCAGTCAGGGTCTTGGAAATAATTGTCTGTATAAGTCCTCTTGATCATAAGAGGACTATAAATTACTCTGAAGACCAAGGTGGGCTGCATGTGGCCCACAACGTAAAATGTGTGTGAAAGCTGTCCTTTAGAGAGTTCCAGAAGTGCTTCGTGGGCAATTGGAATGTATAACTGTAGAGACGACTGTGTTTCTGGTAATCTGTAGTCAGAAACTATTGTAGATCAATGCATTATTATCATACCAAGTGTTAACAAGCCTAACCTGCCTGACTGACATACTTAAGCTTGTATTATCATGGAGACCGTGCTGTTAATCAAGAAACCGGAGCATTAAGGGCAGTGCAACCTCTTGGCGTTTGAAAGAATGCAGCTTTGGCTTTATGAACTAAATTGTATGCATATTTTTGTATAGTCTCTGCCCAAAATGCCACAGTGGAATCACTCATTGGGGTTTTTCTGCACTGTGGACTAATCCCTGGGCTACAGTGGCTATAGAACATCAGGTTTTGCTTTCACCTCTGCATCATTGGTTGCTAAGTGGTGACAATGAGCCCTGATACAGTTGATGTACATGTGAAATTTGCACCTTCTCCCACTTAACACAAACCTCTCGTTTTGCAGGATGTGATGGGGAGCAGTTGTTCTACAGTTCCTGCTGCTGCGATGGTGCATGTGGTCAGTTTTTTTTTTTTTTTTTTTTTTTTTTTTTTTTTTTTTTTTTTTTTTTTTTTTTTTTTTTTTTTTTTTTTTTTTTTTTTTTTTTTTTTTTTTTGGATAATTTTTA
>VVHJ01064701.1:0-13978 GCA_015107715.1 Tylochromis polylepis
ACACAGGGGTGCTGACATAAAGAGATCTAATAAACAAAACTAACACTGAGCAACCTAAGCATGACAGAATTTAGCTAAACAAGCTGAAATGAAACTGGAACATAAATGAATAACAAAACTCAAAACACTGGGTCACATGACCCAGGACCGTGACACCTTCAGTTGTTTGTTTATGGGTTTCTCCGTCTTCAATTTTGTCGCCGCTAACTGAATGAACTGAAACTGCTCTGTTGGTTTGAGATCAGGTGACTGACTTACTCAGTGAAGAATATCCCATTTCTTTGCCTTGAGAAACTCTTAGGTTTCTTTTACTGTATGATTTGGGTCATTATTCATTTGCACTGTAACATACTGTCTGATCAGATTTGCAGCATTTGGTTAAGTCTGAGCAGAGAATATAGCTCTGTACACTTCAGAATTCAGTAGCCTGGTTCCACTGGCAGCGAGAACTGTGCAGTTTGTAGATGTTTCCTAAGTCTAATCTGGCCTTCCTGTTCTTGAGTCTAACCAGTGGTTCATATCATGCTGTAAACCCTTTTTATTTCCATTTGTAAAAGTGCCTCTTCATTGTAGACTTTGATATGATACACAAACCTCCTCCACACTGTTCACGACCAGTGTTTCCCAACCACTGGTCAGGTGTGCCGTGGAAGATTATCTGGTTCCACCTGATTGGTGCTCTAAGCAACCGGCATGAATAACAATTACATTCTCTTCCACTAGAGGGCAGTACAACTACCTGCTCTAATTAAACGGGTTGCCAACTGCCAGTAAAACAGAAGAAGAAGAAGAAATGACATAATAGTCACGCTGTGAGTGAGACAAGGCAACGACAAGGTAATAGCAATAGATAAATATTTGAAAAGAAAAAGTCGTCAGTCTGACCTGGGTCCTGGAGAAATCTGCGACCCAGATGAAGGCCCTAGCATGAGTAGTGGTCAGAAGAAAGCAACAAAGGTATACTGGGGGCAAACCGAGCCAGTTCCACTATGCCTGGTGCGCGGGGGAAAATGATCAATATGCTTTTTGTGACATTTTTGTTTGGTGGTGTGCCGTGTGATTTTTCTAATGTGAAATATGTGCCGTGGCTCCAAAAGGTTGGGAAACACTGGGCTAGATGCTGTGCAGCAGTTTTATTTAATGAATGGAAAATTCTGGAGTCATCCATTGTAGCTGTCTGCCATGGTCATGCAGGGTTTCTGATGCCATTGAGGTGGCCAGTGCATAGCTTCCCTGCATCCATGACTTAGATAAACAAGTAATAGTTTAGTATCCTATATGATGCTGTGTGGATTCTCTGCATATATGTTGTCTGTGTTTGTTTTGAAAATGTGCATGTGAAGTTGGAACTCACTGCAGACAAAGTCTACTTACCTACCTGCTCAAAAGCATAATTCAGGGACTTGTGACACTTTACAGCTTTTATTTACAAAGAATCTATTTAATACATTTAACTTTTCTTCTCATAGCCATTAAAATCCCTTATGAACTACACTCTGAGTGGTACATAACAAAAACTACTGTATAGGACAGCTTTCTTTCTGCTTGATAGTCACTGGGCCTCATTCACTAACATATATACAGAAAAGTTCTGCGCAAAGTGAAGATGCAAAATGAATTAATGAAACTTGTGCAGCAGCCAGTTTTGTTCTTATCAACGTGCATATATTAGTGAATCAGACTAACAATCCTTCTTACACACTTCTGAAAAAGCTGGGATGCTGCAAAATGTAAATAAAAACACAGTGCAACATTTTATTGACAAAAGAACACATTAAACATATCAAATGTTTAAACTTTAAGAAAAGGCATTTTGAATTTGATGGCAGGAACACGTCTCAAAAAATATTATAAAAATTCTATACCCTTCACCTAACATCCAGTTTGGAATTACTAATGAATTGCTGCAGGCAGGGAGAGAATGTCCAAATGCTATCCCAGTGTCAATGGACCCCAGCTGGGTTTTTAGCTAGGAACCGTCTTGCTGTAAGCTGACAGTGTCGGTGCATACTAGACCCAACCCTGCTTAGTACATGGGGTGCTCAGGGTGATGTACCATAAACTGTAAAATATGTAGTTTTTACTTCAAACTACTGCCGTTCCAATAATCACTGTTTGCCATCGGCCAGCGTTTATGAAAATGACTAACAATATTTGTAACAACACTGACTCACACTATACAGATAACCAAGCCTATTTCATCATGTCATTCCAACATATTACTGCAATATATAGTTACTTTTTCCTGTTGCATGAGGTGATTCGCTAGAACATGCATATGTGACAGGAAACAGCAACCAGATGTTCTCTCAGAAAAGGGAACTAATTTGGTCATTTGCTGAGACTCCCAAAATGACAAAGAATGAGAAGAAATGCTGCCATAAAAGGACAGAAGGCAGTGAGGAACAGTTTAAATCATCCATACGGTTTATTTAAAAGATACAAATGTATCACAGAAATATACATCATATTACAAGATTAGAACAGTCAATGTAAAAACCTGACCAACTCTGAAAATTCATCAAATCATAAAGCACCATACAGAAATATGCGGTAGGTGCAGGAGTAGCCAAAACTTCATGATTCAGTAGTTTTAAACTGGTGAAATACAATCCCAGTTCCAAAAAGGTTGGGACGCTGTGCCAAATCAAATAGTTCATTTTGAATATGATGGCCAATGTCTCAGTTTAAATGTGCAATGTTTCCTGTATTGTGAATAACATATGGGTTTATGAGATTTGCATAACTACATATTGGCCTGGTAAAAATAAATGTTTCTAGTAGCATTCTGTGTGCTGGGACTAAGAAAACACATTATTGGGTTGGTCTTTTCATTCAGCTATTTGGCTACATCCACATAACACCTACAAATGATTAACACCAACATCACTTTATACAGCAAACATAGATAGCTGTTAGCTCTCACTTTGTTATATATATGATCCCACTCTGCTCTGCTACATGAAAATCTTTTCTGACAAAACAGTGACTGAGCAAACAATCATTTGTTTCATTTTGGCAGTACATAATCAAAATTCTATAGCGTAACTATGGTAGATATATCTCTGAGCATAACACATGAAATATGCATACCAAAAATAATTTCATAGCTGTTCTTAAATATGAGTCCAATAAATGTTAACCCAGATAGAACAGTACTGGATGACTTCAATTAGGCACTCTTGATTTAAACAAGTGACAAACATGAAGCATGTTTAAAACTTAATTTGACACAGAGGCGTAGCAGGAAACAAGCATTTAAATGAAGATTCTTTATTATCAGGGAAAACGTTTTTCTTTGAAAATTGATCATTTTAATCATTTTTATGGAAGGAAGGATGTGGGTGAGAGCCGTGTGGAGTGCTAATTGTATTGAATTAAAACTTAAGATTGCCCAGTAGCCTAATAATCGTATCAGTGTCTGTGGGTGTCAATAAAAGTACAACTCAACAGTATTTCTACAATGTTTGTTATTCATTTTCACACCGAACTGGGAGCTGCTCTAATAATAAAATCATTTAAAAAAAGTTTGAAAACAAGAGCGTCTGGGTCTGGATTCAGACCGTGGGCTGCCTACTGGTCATGTATGCTCTACTCCGGAGAGTAAAGAAGTACACGCCAGTAAGAGTAAATCAGAATATATGTCTGGGAGTGACAAATACTTGGAATTAAGCCTTCAGAAGGAGGAAAATTAGTTGCATATCAGGCTACATATATGATTTTTCTTTTAGTATTTACATATGAACACAAATCCGACAACACAAAGCAAAGATGAAACCAGCCCAAAGAGACTTCGAAGCGATTGCCACAGTACACTGGAAGTTTGACTGCTAATCACTTTTTTTTGGTTTCCTGTTCAAGTTCAAGGTCTGGCCGCTGAGCTTGGGTTGGCAAAGACTCGACTCTAAAATCACTCTGGGGTCTTGGCTAGCTTTGCATTAGCATGCTGTCTGAGCCGATGATTGAGCCACAGTTGTGTAAGCAGTATAATGAGTTTTTTTTCTGCCCTGGATGCAGTTTGCACTTTACTGTCACGCTATTGTCCTTTTACGCAAGAAAAATAAAAGTAATGTCCATATCTCCCAAAAGCTGTATCGCTCTACTGCTCCACCATTTTCCTCCACTTGGACATGAACTGAAATCAGTTGTTCGAGTGCGCAGGAAGAAAAAAAACCATTTGATTTTTTTCTCTTTGTGTCTGCTTGGCGCACAGATACCTCTTATGAAGCACTTTGTGACATCTGTCTGTGAAATGTGCTATAAAAACAAACTTTTACTTACTTTGATAACTGAACCTTTGTAAGTAACAACATAATTGTAACTAATGTAATTACTGAATTTAGTACAGTAAAATGTTACATTAATGCATTACTGAAAAATGTAATGTGATTACAGTAAGGCATTACTTTGTAACTCAACACACGGACACTGATTTGGTTAGATAGGTGCTGCGGGGATATTAATATATCAAAATGATTGTAGCAAGGACATCTCTGTTCTGTGAAGAAATCTTTGCCAGTTACAGTGGTGACAGGTGGCTAAAGGGCCTAAAGAATGCATTACGCCAATGAGAGACCTTACAACAATAGAGACCAACACATATGTGGGTGTTTAGTACTCATACAGAGAGTGTGGTGTCCGCTGTGATGTTGTCCTGGTGCTCTGGCTATTGAAGCTAATGTGTCTCTTCAAACAAGGAATCTTCTTACCCACCAGCCTTCTGAAGTGGCTCTGAAACTTCTTTCCTACAAAGGTGTAAAACACAGGACTAATGCAACAATACAAATAGGCTATGTTTCGGGTCACATAAAGTGCATAGTCTAATCTTTCTGTGTTAGAACACGATTCTACAGTGGAACTGGAGATCTGTATTGCTTGAAGAAGTATGACGATATTATATGGTGTCCAGCAGGCGAAGAATGTGAAGATGATGACAAATATAAGCTTTATGGCACGGCACTTTTCTTTCATGCGGGTGGACAGGATGCGTATGGTGATGCTAATGTAGCAGTACATCACCATGAACAGGGGGAGAAGAAAGAAGAGCAGAAATTGCTGGTAGTAACTGAAAAGACGCCAGTGCGCCATCGTATTCTCCGGTAATCCGAACTCCTCGCACATCAGTCCAACGGCATTATGCTTCCAGACATTTCGAAGAACCAGCTCTTTGACGCTCGCTGCAATACTGATGCACCAAACTATCACAGATGCGATGATAGCATATAACTTTTTCCTGCTCTTGGCAGCAGCCACTGCATGCACCACTGCCAGGTATCTGTCAAATGTCATAAGTGTAAGGAAGAGGATGGAACTGTAGAAACCAATAAAGTAGGCACTGCTGACCATCTTGCACAGGGCATTTCCAAAAATCCACTCAGATAGATGGTATGTGGCCCAGAAAGGGAGGCTGGAGGCAAAGAGAATATTGGACAGGACCAAATTCAGGAGGAAGATGTTTGTCACTGTGGTGAGCTTCTCATACTTGTAGATGATGAAGAGGACAAGCCCGTTACCAAGGTAACTCAAGAGGAAATTGGCATAGTAGAAAACTGGGATGAATTTTGCACCAAATTCATTGACAGTTTTCTTGTCACAGAGCTGGACAGTGTCACTGACCACGTAGTTGTCAGGCATGTCTGTGCTGTTATACAGCTCCAGAAAGAAAATATACTGGTCACCTTCATCGCCCATGGCTGCGGTTTAACCTGTGGCACAAGAAACATTAAAGACTTGTTTTAGTCTGGGGAAAGAAAAATGCTCATAAAACACAAATGGTCCTCATCACAAGCTATATTGTGCACAAGGTGCAGTCAGAAAACCCACAGTGTCCGAGCCTGAAGGAACATTTCTGGACAGAAGAGTGACCAGAATCATTTTATGAGTTTAGGCACTTTGTCCCTTAGTGTGAGACTGCCATACAGGCAGATCAAAGGATCGCAGGGACAGCATAATACGCAAATGTGGGGTATGCTATTATTCTCACAGCTATATAACTAGCTATGACACTATATTTTCACAACTTGTGCATTAATGTAAATCAGTGCACAAGTGATCCTTCTAATGTATAAAGATTCCTTCGGACACATATAAAATAAACGTTAAAAAAAATCTATTCAGAATGATAACTGGTTTCTGTTGAACAACAATGGGCTCCAAACTAGTTTATTACAAATTCTCACAGGTCGATGAGATTAGAGAATCATTGCATTCTGTTTTTATTTCTATTTTACAGAGCATCCCAACTTTCTTGGAGTTGGGGCTTTATGCTGTATATTATCAGACACATAATTAGTTTAACCGGTACAAAAATGGAAGACTAATGGCCAAGACTATTGAAGATCAACATAAGGCACTACTTTCAAAGATAAAAGGACAGAGTAGCATTCTGAAATAACTAACCCAATGAGTCTTGCATACTCCATCCTGTTGTGTTCATTTGTTTCAAAACTGAGAAGAGAAACTGCTGACTGAAACAACCAAAAAAGTCCTGATCCTCTCAACTGGTGTGTAATAGTTCTACCAAAGAAATGACTCATTTACAGTTAAACAGGCCCATTCACATTTGAATTTCAGAGTAGACCATTTTATTGGCAATTTGAAATGTTATTGTTTGGTGTATGCTTTATTCCAGATTGTTACATTAACCAGGCCGATCCCAGCATAACGGGATTATTGAAAGTGCTCTTTTGCAAAAACAATAAAATATTTTAAAAAATACCTCAGATTTTTAACTTGTCACTGCAGTCTCATCAGACTTCAAACCGAAACAAAATTTCTTCCTCAGAATTTTTTTCCACATTTCATACTGATCCTAACACTTTGTCATACACTTTTTCAATATAACCTGATTTTTGTATGTAAGAGAATACCACACATAGAGCAAGGTGGGGTATTGGGTTCGTTTTAAACCACACACCACAACGATTGTGGCATATGCAGCAGATGGCGAACATGCTCTCGACCATAAAATGCACGAGCAATTTCTGCTCACCCCTAAAACCAGCCCCAGCAGTCGCGACTGGAAACACTGAAGCTGGTTTTAGGGCCGAGCACACAGTTCTCCGCTGCGGAGAGATTCTCGGGATTGTAACTTCACACACACTCTGCTACAAAGCATTCGCACCAGCTGTTAACTGTTAAAACTCCAACTCTGAACATTAGGTCAGTTACTTTCAGAGTTACATAACATGAAATCACACTTTATAATTTGCACAAAAGTACTGTTTTTCTAATGAACCACATTTACCTTTGGGGCATATTATAATCTACGTTATATTCAGGTTACATTCACATCACATAACATTAGCTGTTAATACCTTATGTTACTGTTGCATTTATGTCCATGGGAAATATGTGTATTCCAAAATTCCCATCCGGGCTACACACATAAATGTGCAGGATAAGGTAGTGGAAAGATGGTGGAACTTTGTTTGCATTATAAGTGCTATTAACAGATTATGTTTGGGCAGGCTTTAGTGACGCGGAATTAAACAGTCGGTCAAGAAGCAAATTTTGTGGCCACAAAATGTTGTTTTATTTAAAAGGTGAACGGAGCATGATAATGAGTAAAGGTCAGTGCCGTCAAGATCTTTAAGTTTCTCAAAAGCAGAAATCTGCAAGTCATGCACAATTCACAAAAGTATTCCACATAATGTTTACCCTCAGATTTTATTGAAATGAATAGATTTCAGTATTTTGTCATTTAACCGTGGTAGGCATGAACAAAAACCATGCAGCAGCTTTGATCTTCCACACTGCAGTTCACATACCAAAAGAAGAGCTTTGTGGAATGAAACCACATTCAAATCTTGTTTCACTGCTGGTGTAGTCCTCAGTTTAACCTTGTGTATAATGTTGAGCATTGCATATAATTTAATATTTAATATTCTTGTTTCAGGAATAGCTTACATCAAAACATTGGGACGGTTGTACTTTTGTTATTAGGAATAGTTAAGAGTTGATTTAAAGTTAAAAAGTGTATTTAAAGGGTTATGTTTATCTGTATGCCATGAGTTACAGTACTGTGCAAAAGTCTTGAGCCAGCCCTAATTTATTTAAATTTTACTTCCAAAGAGCTGTGGAGCCTTGAAATTTTTTTTTTTTTTAAAGTGATCATCAGCAATAGTTGTCCAAGCTTTCTGAAGATCTTTCAGAGTTTACTTACTGGACATTGGTTGCTTTTTCACTCACTTTCAGTCCAGGCTTTGTACCTTGCTATTTTCAGAGGAATGTTTACACCGACCTATGAATCATTCACGTATAAAAAGGCACAAGACACAAGGTACGAACCAGTGCTCTGTCTACACATAACAGACCATTAAAAAATTTTTAAATCATATCTTTAAGTAATTTGTTACTAGTAGCCTGTTGCAAAAGCACTTAATTTGTGCCCATTACTTTAATTAAATAAAAAACAATAAACATAAACAGTTTGATGGGTGTAATATAGTGCCTTTGACCAAACCTTGTGAGTCTCAAAGAGCTATTAGCTAAAAACTGGATAAATAAAAAATGTATCACAATGTTATCTCATAAATCAGTTAATACCTGCACAAGCATACTTACTTGTGCCGGTATTAACTAATCTTGAATGCTATGATTGTTAAAGGAGCATTATCATTATCACTGTATATTATCTTCATCAGGTGTTTTAGTTATGGAAACAGATGTTTCCATAACATATGTTCCCATGGAAACATCTGTTTCCATAACAGTTGACTATTTATTCATAAATAGTCACAACCAATAAGCAATATAATGAGAAAACAACAACAACAAAAATGCATATGTTGAAGTACACATCACCATAAAATGTTAATGATACTATTATTTTCCACACATTCAAAACCTATATTTATTAACTAGACCTATTACAAGGTTTGCTTGAATCAGGTTACCGTGACTGTCCCTGTGACTATCAATATCAAAACTATTTGTAAAACGGTGGTTTTGAGTTTTAAGTACAGCCCTCTGCTTTGTTTGACATGATAAAAAAACAACAACTTCATCTTCCCTCTGCATTTATTATACGTCTAATTCTCCAGCTTTGAACCACAACTAGCAATGAAAAATGAATATTTAGGGTTCATACAGAAGTGTTAGTTACATATGAATATTATACATATGTTAAAAAATATAATTCTTGATTTTAATGTCTTAAAGGCAACCAAACTCACCAGTGCAGAGAGTGCAAAGTGGGCAACAAGGAACTCAAGAATGCTGAGCCACTGGAAGATTCACTCCAACTGAATGAGTCAGAGATCAGCTAGTATCTAAAGGGGATGTCTTAGAGCAGACCTGCAGTGTGTAGAGTGTGAAGAGAAGAAGGGTGGAATCTAGTAGTCTCCAAATAATCTGATTCACTTTTAAAGAGACAGAGAGAAGACTACAGTAAAAAAACTATTTTTTTCTTGGGGTTCAGACTTCACTTGTAACTGTATTTATGTTGGCTTTAAACACTTCTGGCAAACGTGGCAAAATAAGGCATACAAAATAATTTGTATGTGTGGTGAATTTTGTATGTTTCTATACATCTTGAACCACATTTTTAACCTAAAAAACCCACCTAAAGCATTATAGCTAAAAAAAAAAACAAGGTAAATGTTAGGCTGAAAAGATGTAAAACTTCTGTGTAATAATGATAGCAGATCATATCTGATACCACTTCCTTTGTTCTTCCTCTTTGCACACATATTTCAGTTTTGCTTCTCTTTCCAATATTAGGAAAGAGAAGTTCATGGTAACTTCAGTCATAAGAGCGCTGCCACTTTGGAAACAAGAATATACAAACCACATGAAAGATCTGCAACTATTGCAATTTGTTGTTTTATTTGGAAGTCGTGTGGGGTTAAAAGAACCATGTGATGGATGCCTTAACAGTCGTGTCTCTATAAAGAAGGATCGAGTTTTCCAATATCCTTGACAGTTTTCTGAGCAGGTGGAGAAGTCACATCTCACTTG
The DNA here is from genome assembly GCA_015107715.1 of Tylochromis polylepis. Lineage (NCBI taxonomy): Eukaryota > Metazoa > Chordata > Actinopteri > Cichliformes > Cichlidae > Tylochromis > Tylochromis polylepis. The sequence continues at coordinate 9,961 of VVHJ01064701.1, forward strand.
CAATGTGGTATCAGAGTAATACTAAAAATAATTAAAATACAACAGAACTATAAACAGCAGTTTGAGAAGCCACATCAGACAAAACGCATGGGGCCGAGAGGAAGCTTAAGAAAGCTGTTGGTAACATGATTCAGATTTGCACACACCCCCCCACACACCTACACCCCTCCACACACACACCAACTTCACAAGATCATATGTGCTTCTTTCCTGGAACTGAGAAATACAAAAAAAGGTGTGAAACAGCTGCTAATTTCCTTGAACAATCATTTCTATTAGTACCTGTTATCTGTCCCTGCAGGGACACCACCCATTAGACTGTCTGCAGAAAAACAGATGAATCCAAGTGTTGTTAATGTGGTAAATAAAACTCATGTTAAAATAAGACTGTTAATATATTGTTTATATTTCTAAAATGGTTTTGACTACACTAGCTGCTGAGACAAGAGACTGCTGAGAGATTTTAAATTCGTTTTAACAAACAGAGCACTAAATGGCCAGGCCCCAGATTATTTATCCCAGCTTCTTACAAAACACTCGTCGTCTCCGCTCACAGACTCAGAGTTTGTTGGTTGTTCCCCGAACGCGACTGAAGACGAAAGGGGACAGAGCCTTTCAGTCTGTGGCACCGAGGCTGTGGGACAGTCTACCACCACAGCTACGTTTGGTCGACTCTGTGGATTCTTTTAAGAAGCAGGTAAAAACTTTTCTGTTTAAACAGGCTTTCTGTTGATTTAAAAAAATAATAATAATAATTTTTACATTTTTATTTACTTTTAACCTTTTGTATTGTTTTTATTGTCTATTTTGGCACTTAACGTTCTGTTTATTTTAGCCTTCATGTACAGTGCTTTGTGACTGCCTGTCTACGAAAAGCACTTAATAAATAAACTTTACTTACTTATTTACAAATATCTTTCTTTAATTACAAATGTTTCAATATTGTACGTGAAACATTTTCTCTACTGGATAATGTTTAGTACAGAGTAAGTGATCTACCAAAGAAGTATCCATCAATTTCATTTTCTTCCGCGGTGGCATCAGTAGCAGGTATGCCTTCTGGTGGGACGTGCCCAGAACATCTCACTGGCTCCTTTCAGGAGCAGCGGCTCTACTCTGAGCCCCTCCCGGATGGCCGAACTCCTCACCCCATCTCTAAGGGAGAGGCCAGCCACCTTTCGGAGGAAGCTCATTTCCTCCGCTTGCATCCATGTTCTCATTTGTTTGGTCACTACCCAAAGCTCGTGACCATAGGTGAGGGTAGGGATGTAGTAAATTGGGAGCTTCGCTTTTACACTCGGCTCTCTTTTCACCATGACGAACCGGTACAATGTCTGCATCACTGCAGCCACAGCACCAATCCGTCTGTGGATCTCCTGCTCCCCTCACTTGTGAACAAGACCCCAAGATACTTAAACTCCTCCACTTGGGGCAACCACTCATCCCTGACTCAGAGCAGGCACTCCACCCTTTTCCGGCTGAGGCCTCAGACTTCGAAGTGCTGATTCTCATTCCTGCTGCCTCACACTCAGCTGCGAACTGTTCCAGTGCGAGCTGGACATAAAAGTAGTGTAAGAAGAATTTTTATTATTTTCATGTTGTCATATAACATATACATCTGATATGAGAAGTGGGCTTCTGGAACAAGAAGGCATAAGCTGACAAAGGATGAGAATAGGGAGCTGTTGGAATGCCAAAACCCATGTAATAAGCTGAAAGGGTCACATGAAGAGGATGAGGTCCTATGGAATCTTTGACACCCAACATCTACACTAACACTGAAACAACTAGTAGTTCAACATTCGGAAGAGGCAACTCCTATCACAAGTAGCAAGTAATGAGGTACAACACAACACAATGAACAGAATCAACTTTTTGGGATTTACTTACCTGGATGACTGAGCATGCATCAAGACGATACAACACAAATGCAACAGCAAGGGGAAGACAGGATGTCAGATCAGGGGGTAGATGTCATAATCATGCCCACTCTGTGAAACTGGGTACCAGGCCCTGAGAACAACCGGTGTGTTCAAGGTGTTGAATGCAAGAGCACTTGACCTGAGAAAAACCTGGAACCTCCCAAGCCAATTACAAGACTATGTGAACTACCCACTGAAAATCTACAAGAGGTTGTGAATGCAGCATTACAGGCAATCCCTACTGTGACCATAAGTGAAACCAACCAGCTGATCTACACAATAATAAACTGTGATCCTTGAGATGCTTGGGTACAAGACGAACAGCCACAAGGAGCAGTACCCTCCATGGAGAAGGAGACGAGAGGCAGCACAGAAGCAAGTTACCCAGTGTGGTGGAGGTGTGGTCCCTGGCTCGGCTGCAGGGGAGGCGTGGTGCAGTGAGCTCAAGGGGCAGTGCCAGGGAGGTTGGAGGGACAGGCAAAGGTTATTCATCTAACGAGGTCTTCCCTTCTTGACAGTGACGTCGGACACCAGAAGGAGAGACGCGTGTGTGAGGACAGCTGAAAAGCTGACCGTGTTGGTGCTGAAGCTGAGCGCTTCTTCATGCCTGAGGTCTTAGAAACTGCCAGTCAAATATTCACAGCCTTGACCAGTTGTTTCATGAGGTATATCAGAGAGAAGGCAGGAGAATAAACAAGCTCTACTCCACTGAACCATCCGAGGAATAACATGAGAAAAACCCCACCAAGGCTGGAGACGCAGTTATACTGGAAGAGCATATTGAATGACGCATCACACAACAGCAATGCTCACTGGCTGGTGGAGCCATGCGCAAACTACAGAAACCTGCTGAAGAAGCTCTACTGCTACATAATTCCATAAATCTTGCTTCTTATATTTGATGTCTTCAGTATGCATCTACGATAGAAAGTGATGAAAATAAAGAAAAAACATTAAATGAGAAGCTGTGTCCAAATGTTTGACTGGTAGTGTATTCATCAGGAAGTCAAGAGTTATTTTTACACAAAGAAACAGACCAGCTGGTCATTAATCTGAACTTAAATGTGTTTTCCAGCCCTGAAATTTTAATATGAAGTTTTTTTTCGGTTTTAATATGTTTTTTTCCCCCCAAACCTGTCTTGTCTGTAAGCTTTTGCAATGAGAATTATGATCTGAATGCGATGTTGTGTCAAACACATTTTGCTTTTCCACAATGAGCCCTCTAAATTCTCTCTAGGCTCCTCTTGTTCCTGTGGTTCTGTCTCTTTATTGATTCATTTCTATTAGTATTATTTCAGTTATTATAGTTTATGTGTAGTATGACAACGTCCAAGCTGACAGGCAGGAAAAAAAGGAAGGGGGGAGAAAATAGGAACTTCTGCACCTGCAAGAAACATCACAGAAAGAAAAGAAAACAGTATTTGGTGATGTTCATGGACTCTAGACTTCAGGCAGACATTGACTGCAAAGGATTTTCAGCCAAGTATGAAACAACAATTCCTTTATTTAAAATTAAGATGTTCTTTTGTTAAAACTAAAAGTCTGTACTTGAATCACATGCTGATTGAAGTAAAATCTACTGTGGCGGTGTACACGGACAAAATTACAAAAACTGTGTACATGTCCCCCCATTTCCATAAAACATTGTCTGAAAATCTTTTTGACAGTACGAAAAGCATTATGACCAAATAATAATGCATACATAGTTTCAACACACAGTGTTGTTATTTTGGAAATTTTGACCGAGACTGAGTTTAGCAAAAATAACAGGATAAAAAACTGAACAGAAACCACAGAACAGCAAACACAGAAAGCCGAGCAGGGCAAACATGTATTCTTTATATTGGTTGCTGTGTGTTTGCTCTGCATCTGCACAGGAAGCAGAAGGTTATGGTAAAAGTGAAACCACAGCTTCACGTCCTGCTTTATGAATATCAAACCATTTCCCCTGAACACATACAGACACACACATCTGCAAGTCTCTGTGAGGAAATAAAAATGGATTGCTAGAAACTAATACATTTTTAACACACACACACACACACATATATGTATACATATATATATATATATATATATATACACACATATACATT
>VVHJ01064702.1:2922-18201 GCA_015107715.1 Tylochromis polylepis
CTGACCTGGGCCCTGGAGAAAATTCCGACCCAGATGAAGGCCCTAGCATGAGTAGTGGTCAGAAGAAAGAAAAAAAAGGTATACTGGGGACAAACTGAGCCAATTCCGCTATGGCTGGTGCGGGGAAATAATTATCAATATGCTTTCTGTGACATTTTTGTTTGGTGGTGTGCCGTGTGATTTTTCTAATGTGAAATATGTGCCGTGGCTCCAAAAGGTTGGAAAACATTGCATTACATTACACTCCATGAAATCCATCCATGAAAATCTTTTTTGTCGTTGTTGTTTGTTTGTTTTAATGTGCATGAGCTAATTTTTGGATTAGTTTTAAGGAGTAACAACATTTATTAAAAATAAATATTTTCCCATATTCTAGGTAGCTAACTTTTTTAAGGGTTTTTGCTTACGGAAATCCAATGCATTGCTTGTGGTTAACTTGTTATTCACTTAATTATTTTTTCTATTTAGTCTTTAAGACGTTTGTTGGTTTTAAACAGAATAATGAGAAAGAAAATCTCTTGTTTTAGGAGCTAGAAAGATAGCATACTGTATGACTAAAGGCATTTATTTGCCTGAAAGAAACTAGCTGCTTCTGCTAGAATATTAATTTATTTTACTTAGTTTTACCTTAATAAATGCACAATATGATCTGGAAGTTCATTACACCATTTAGCTGGGTAGCAAATACAGAAAACACACAGTAGTATGGCAGTCTTAGCTCATCTAAAGTGGGTGATCTGCCTTGACCTCCAGTCTGTTTGATATATGATGAAGTAAAGAGAGCCATGCAATATTTATTTACTTGAATTGAGAATTGAGCAACTTGAGCTTATCTCCCCTTTTGAAAAAAAACCCATTTGATTAGTGGGTCTTACATTTCACCATCCAAGTGGTATCGCCGTGTCATAATCGAGAATTAAATTGGCAAAACTGTTTGGCCTTTCAGAGGGGTGTTTTCCTTTGATGCAAAGTGAATAGCGTAAATGAAAATGAATGATTAGAGAATGCTTACCATGGTGTGTGTTTCATGAGTGTTGTGTCACCAAGGTGGACTGTTTCTATTAACCCTTACCTGTACCATAAACAGGTCAGCTCTCTAGGGAGGTGATTATTCTCTAGCCTGGTTAATGGTCCTTACTGACAGCACTTAATGAAAATTAATGACCAGCTTTAGGACACTGTGCACACAAACAAGAAGGCTACTTCCTTCATCAATGTGTATTTATTGCCATTGTTTAACTACAATTCATTGTGGGGAAAGTGATTATCTATATTATAACAAAAATATACATCATGAGGATTAATTTGCAACCCTGAGTTGCTGCACATAATGTTTTATTTGTTTTGTTTTTCTCACAATGGTGATGAACATAGGACTATCTCTATTTAGGACATGCCTATGCTTAATACAAGGGCCTAGAATATAAGGACACTTTATACACTTCATTAGGTTTCCATTATATTTTGCTTTGGGTGATAAGGCTGAAATGAACAGTCAGATTTGCTTGTTTCTGTCAATGATATACAGATAGCAAGATGACATGATTACAGGGTCATTTGGTTAATTGCACAATGCTGCCAGTATGTTCCATTCTTGGAAATGAAATAGGTGCCAGGGGCTTAGTAATTCATGCAAGTCACATCATGAAAACAAGCTGAGCAAGTTATCATTGCTTTTAGCCTCTAGTTTTTTTTGTCTTCTGTCCACTGTCTGAATGCAAATTATTTATAATGTACATGAAAACATTATGCATTAGTGTGCATGAAATCTACTCAAAGTAAGTGTGGAGGTGGCATACAGGAAGAAACAGGGGGTGCTGGCGTGTGGATGACGAGCATACTGTAGCTATTTATTGCACATTTGCACAGTGACTGGTTTGATTTTGGTAAATAATTTAGCATGCCACCTGAACAAATGTCTCATAGGTTGTAGGATCATATTTTTGTGACATTCACAATGTTATCAAAAGGCATTAACAACTAAATTAAATTGAATTCACGTGCAAGTCTATGGATAAAGTGGTCCAAGGCCATGGTAGGAGCCTGCAAATTTGCCCACCCATCCCTCACTGCATCCTCATCTGTATGAAACCAGCCGTCTGCTCCTATCCACTCCGTCTCATGTGTTCCAGCCCCTTTAATCTCTGTCGTTCACACAATCTGCCCTTCTGTCCGACCTCCAACCTTCATTCCCATTTTATCCTTCTGACACCCCATTGTTTCCATTCATTCCTCTGATTCTCCTTAGTCTGAGCCAACCCTGTGGCAAGACTGCCATCTCTGGTCAAGTCATTATTTTCATTTTGCCATCGTCTCCCTGTGTGTCTGACGATGGAGTTCTCCGTATTCCCTGGAGTGTCTTCAAAATCAACCATCCAACAGTGTAATGAAGCTAGACTGCCATCTACTGCCCACTGGAATTTTAACCCTGTCTCAAGAACTGTGGCCTGTTTCGGCAAAGACAGAGCAACATTGCCATCTACTGTGGCTACAGACTGAATTTGTCAGTTAAAATCAGTTCAGCACAGCTTCTTTTTGCAATACATTTTACTTTTTGTAAATATTTCTGCAGCTGGCTACAAGTATCCCTATTAGTTTGCTGAAAAAAAGGTGTTGAACTTGCTGTTTAATATGATTATACTTGCAATATTTCTTTCTAAGAAAGACCAGCTGAGGGTAAAAATATCTAATTTGATCAATTCTTAACAATTTTCTGCTTGTAATTTTTTGTCAAGAGCACAATCTATTAGTGTCCTCATCTATTAGTGTCATGCAAAATAGGAGAGATTAGAGTAAATGCTTTCTCTGGTTTGACACAACACTGTTGGATGAGACAGAATACACTGTCATCACACCAGAATGCATCAATCATTGTTTATTGCAGCTTTTAGGTACATGATAAATAATCCTTTAAAATAGTGGACAGAATAATAGATGTCAAATTCTGGCACATGCTCTATAGCTCAAAGAATGCCAACTTTATGTTTCTTTCTTTGAAAAAAATGCTGTGATTAAGCTCTAAGGAAGTCTTTGTGTCAGTCATATTTTTGATACATGGCTGCTGTGCTGAAGTTTCCGTGCTCATCTTCTATCACAATGATAAACCTCAGTTTTCACTCTTACAGTTCCACCTGAAGGTAAACCTCTAAGGTCAATCAGCAAAATACACCAACACAATGACCCTGATCTGTATCTATTTTATTAAAACATTTTTTTATTTCATTTTCATCCCACAGAAGTGTAGACATTGCTGCTGCACAACAACAGACATACAAGCGATTCAGCTGTTTAAAAAGAAAGTCACAAGGTGCCTTGTAACTTAAGACTGATTTCAAAATGTTGCCATAGGAGCAACTTGTTTTACCAAGAAAGTTATTTTACACAGACATTTCAGTTTATGACTGGTACACTGTAGAATTGTAAACTCAAACTACACGTTACTATCTTTTAAACCACTTCTATTGCACTGTAAATATTTAGATGTTATACTATTCACTTGTCACTGGATTTAGCCTGGTATTGTTTAGTCTATGGGGAGCAGCAGGGAGAGGCCAGATTCAAGCAGTGATTGCCAAAATTATTACTACTTCAATTAGGCCAAAATTTCAGCCTCCACCCATTTTAGTATCTTGATGACCATGACGTAAATCATGCTTCCTTCTAACTGGGCACATTTTGTAGCAGGTGTGTAAATGAAATTCTAATGTTGTCATTGCACTGCAATTTCAACTTTGATATAATATGTGGAAAAAATATGTCAAATGGGAAAATTGCAGAAACACTGAGGATAGATTCCTATGAAAAGATAACAATGGAATGAAACTGGAACAATGCTGTAGCATGACAGCAAGATACAGCACCATGACTACGTGAGTGATTGATTGTGTGAGACAAAGCAGGGTTTTGTGGGCATTGCAGTATGCATGTCAACTTGTCAGGTTAAAAGAGAGTGAGAAATTGAGTGGTATTATTGTACTGGTTTTGTACTATGGAAAATATGAAACTGCTTAAAACGTTCAGCATGGAAATATTCCTATTTTTGATAACATTGTCGTGTGAGAGGTGTATTTAAATAATCAGCATTTAAAGCATCTTACAATGGCCTTGTCTAGATGTAACAACTATTTAAGCATTCATTGTCACTGAAAGAACATACACATGGATGCATTCATAAAAAATGTTCACTAAAAATTGTTATGCTTGCTGCTAGTATTTTAAGAAGGACACATATCTTTTTAGATTTCTTAGAGGGATCATACTTTCCCTACTTGTGTAAGAGTCCATGCAGGTAAAGATAGGAAGGCACGACTATTGGGAATTGAGTAGTAAAGGAAAGAGAAGATGGCAGCTTGCAGTGAGGCTGAATTTTTAATTTAGTTGCCTGGGGGTTTTTTTCTTTCCTTTCATTAAGATTTTTCTTAATAACTGGCACATTTTCTTTTTTGCACATTCTCTTGCCTTAAGACCTTTTTCTTTAATATTACTTCAAAGTTTTCTGGAGCCAAACAATAGCAAATGTCCCTTATATGTTTATATGGGGTTTCAGAACAACAGGGCAGGAAAAGTTGTTTTTACACATAAACATTGAACAATTTAGACATTAAAAAAAAGTTTGGGATACTTCCTATAGTTATCCTTTCCCAAATGTTGCACACTTTTGCTTTAGAGGTGTCCACACATCTACACAAGGAAGGGTGTGCAGGAGGAAACACATATAATGCCAACTCATGTGTGAATGCACTTCTTTTGAGTGATTTTGTAGAAAAAAAATTGTAGGGAGGCTCAGTTTATGTTTTGAAACAGTGGTTGTCCATGTTTAAGTCAATCCACCACTATATTATCAGCTGAATTCTTGATTTGTTCCCATAGTAATTATTGTGGGAAGTAATTGTCAGTTGTATGGAAACATATGCACTTACTCTGCAACCGTTATTCTTTTCCTGTTTAAATGTATCAGCAACAAAATGTTTAAGCTAAATGACATTATAAAGCTTTGAATAGCCAGAGAACTTCCCATAATTGATATTACAGAAATTTATAATGAAAAACAATTCATGTTTATCTGATATTCATCACTAGATTTGCTATTATGGTTTCAGATTTTACTGAATTTGTTGTACTGTAGATTTAAATTAGTACCTGGTTTCGACAGCCTTTTTTAACCATGTATGGTGTTTAATTGTGGTTGTATTTGTTCTTTGCTGACAATGAGAGCAAAAGCATCTTTGATCACCTTTGGAGTGATTTAGGGAATTGAATATTCAGTAAATGTCAGCAGCATTTACATTTTGATTGCTATGCAGTTAAACCTTGCACAATCTAACACAATCATCCAGTGTGCCTTGTAACACTACAAGTGCCAGGGGTTCATTTTGTGATTTATCCAGTAGTTAAACCATCAGTTTGTATTATTACCATAGTATAGTACCAGAGTATTCATATTGTGTAAGGTACAATATGTGTCCCTATTCATACTTTCACTTTTTTTTTCTTCGCATCATGTTTCAGCTTGTCATTATCAATTTAAATGTATACTCCCGAGCTGGATAACAACCTTGTTATGAAGTAAGAGTCAAAAAATTTGAGTTTAGCATATAATCTGAACAAACAAATAATTCTGTTTACTTGCTATCTGAAACTGAAGCATATAAAAGACAATCATGAAAATGGTGGTGCAAATACACAACTAAAACTGACAGAAAATTTTAGTGGTCCAACAACAGTTACAAAAAATTACAATCCATGATCCCAGGTCTGAGGCTTATACAGTCACACGAGTTCAACATACTTAAAATATATTTTCCTTATCCTCCTTTACCTAGCATCACCAATCAGGCTAAGAGGTCACCTGATAGTGTGCTTATCAACTTCATAAGCAAACCCAGTGTCTCCCAATCTACCCACAAGTGCATTCATGAAGAGGTGAAGTTTGGAAAGGTCTACCAGCATCAGAGAAATTGATTTTACAATGAAAGATACAACTATAATAATAAAAAGATATATGAAGAAGTTAAGCACATAATACAGACTGAAAGCAACACAGCTGCTGCAGCCAAAGAGGTGGAACCTGGAAGACCATTACTACGGCAGTAAAGTCAAACAAAGTATTTGACACCAGGAAGGAAGGCCAGTAAAATCCAGACTGTGTACATTAACAGACTTTTCAGAAGTAAAACTCTGTCATTAAGACAAGGAGAGTCGAACAAATTACAATAAATGAATATTTGAAAGTGCATAGATGTTTTTTTTCCACGTGCCGACTAGCGGTGTTTAATGGTCTAAGATTAAGTTTAAGGACTAAATATAAAAGCAAAATTCAAATGTAAGCTGTACTCGCAAATTTGACGCCAGCAACTACAAATAGGTCCCCTGTTTTAGGAGATATATTAAGTATTATGGTACATTAAATTTTTTTTCAAATAATAAATTTGTTTCTAAGAATACATTTTTCATACTGATGCTCACTGGGGAAATGGGGAAAGACAAAGACTATCTTACTATCCATGACGTACTAGGAAACTTCCAGGAATGTTTGCACTTTTTTTTTCTTTTCAGGAGAACTGATTGGTCACCGATTAGGAACTGATTAGTCCGTAATTTCTTAGTTTAATATAACCTTCTCTACCAAATTTACTTAATGTATCTATGTACCCAGGTAAGAAGTGAACTACCAGGTTAAACCTGAAGTTACCTTGATAAGTCTACTGTAAATCCTGCTTCATAGTTCAGGCCGCAGGTTACAGTGTGCAGCATGTATATTTAATCAGCTATTGTTTGTAAAAATCACACTGAAAATGAATGTAAGATCACTGTAAAACAGAAAACTGACCAGCACCTAAAAGTGTGTATACACTGCCACTAATGGCCTAATCGCATTTTGTGTTACAGGCATTGCATCTGTAACTGTGCATCTTAAAGTGGGATGCCTTTGGGTTGTCTTGTGCCTAAAATATAACTGCAGACTCTTCATTGTACAGTGCACTACTTCCTTTGGCTTTGTGAGGTAATTTTAATACTTTGCCCCTTCAGCTAAAGAGAAAATGAAATCAAGTCCTCTTGTAAACTCCACTATCTAAGCAGACACAAATAAAAAAATCTCACATCACAAAAGCTAACTTGTGACCATTTCTGAATAGTTTTTAGTTATACTTCACAATAGTGTAAGAATACTGTAGAATACTTTTAAACAAAAAAGTCTTAGTCGCAAAATTAAAGAAAATGGATTAGGGGGTTAGGTGTATATTTTGTCATATTTTCACAATGCAGGATGAATTTTCAGTGAAAACAGCTTTTTTTGGTTACTAAAAATTGTTTTATTTTATAATATTGTGAAATTCATCGATATACCATTCAAAAATTGCTACTAGTCGTCTTATGCAATGTGTTTTTATTGTTTATTTATTTTAGTTTTGTTTTGTTTTAGTGTGTTCTCAAATATGGCACTTTACAGGAAACGCTGAATTTTTATCATATTTTATTAGTAAATACTCAGACATTTTTTAATATATCTGTCACAAAATACAGATCCTGATTAATTTTGATAGTAAGAAAGACTTTCATTGGACAATGGACCATTTTTCAACAAAATCTGTCCTGAAAAGTATTTAATAAATGAAGTTAATATTATCATTGCTGTGGGTGTCAGTCAAACAAAATGCTACCAACAGTGTTTTTTGTTGCAACCACTAGAGGGCGCAAGTCTACTGTCTACCTTAGCTTAAAGGCATACAATCCATCTCTGTACCCTTTTTACTTTCACCAACAGGACAGTGAATAAATTTAATATTTTTGATGGCTACTGTTTTCTTAGAGGTGAGTTGTCCTCACACAAATTGCAAGAACACATTGCAAGAGATTTGGATGGTAACGAAACATACCAGCTGTATATTTGACTGCATCTGTGATGGGAAGCTGTGCATGTAACTGAATGCAATTTTGTTCTCCAAACCGATGTTTAAAAATGTGGTGTATATGTTCTTCACACAAGACAATGCAATTTTCTCCCAGGTGTAACTATATTCTTTATTTGACACACCTTGATTTGATTAACCAAACCAGGCACTTCATGCAGATATTCACAAGATGGCTCTCTTTACCAGTTACTGTCTTACTCAACACCATGACACTATAACTGTAACTATGACATTTTGGAAAACTAAAAATAATCATTGTACACCAGCTGCTGTTTTGTATTGTTGAACAATACTGATTGGTATAAGATATGGTATCTTTTCTTTTCTTTATTGTTGTTGTATTGTTGTATCTTTGTTGTTAATATTTACACTTTCAAAAATTGCTCACTAGAGTGTGTGCTCAGTATAAGAGATATAAGCATCAAGAAAAATGGTCATGTTTTCAACATTGGGGTTGTTATTCCATATTCTGCTAATATCAAACAATGTTTTCTTTTAATGATGTATTCTTTCTTTTTCTTCATGTGCATAACTCCAACCAAACGTTAAGCAGTAAGGCAACAGATCAGAACACAGTTTCATCATAGGGTTTTTGAATTTATATGTGTGTGTATGTTCATTTCTGTCTCCTGAATTGGTGCTGGCCTGATGGTAATCTCCCCCAGCCCATTAGTCAAAGCTTTTCTTTGGCTGATTAACACCAAAGAAGATGGCAGAAAGCTGGGGGGAGGACAGTAATTTGGTAAAAGAATGTTGCTGAGAGAGGGGAGAGGAGAAGATGGGAATAAAATGAAGGAATTATAAATAGAGGCCTCATTACAGTTGTTTTTTATTTATTTATGTAAGGATTGATAGGCAGCAGCTTCTATGCCAGCTGAGAACCCAGGATTTTGAAAAACATGTAGCGGTACTATAAATCTGAGGGACATGTGGGAAAAGTATCAATAGGAGAGTGCTGTAAAAATTATGAGTGACTTATTGCGACATGTTCACATTTCCATTCCCAGCAAGGCATAAAGCAAACGGCACCAGGAGCTTACTTTAACACACTCACCCACAGTCTATCCCGCTTCCCAACACCCCCCTTCCCCTCCTCTGGACCCCATATTTTGGGGCCTGACTGTGAGTCTGTGGCGCCACACTTACAACTGACAGCTTAATGCTGCAGCAGAAATTGGTTTTGTGGAGTGGGCAAAAAATAGATGGGATTTTAAAAGGCTTCTTTTCGGGGTGGGCTTTGCTGCACTGTCTTCCTCATCATCTGTCATATTTGCCTGTTTAATGATCTTTAATAACAGAGTAGGGCACAGCACAGAGAGCAAGATACACTGCCAGCTATTGTGCCTTCATCTGCCTGATGATGACTTGAGGTAAATGTTATGACGTAAAGGAGTATTTCCACTCACAGGCAATAATCTTTCGAGCCAAGTTAACTGTCTGTCAAACAGATTCCAGTCAAGAATCAGTTTCTCACCACTAAAAGTATGGATTTTATAGGTCTCTTTATATTATGGGTTATTTCTGTATCTACAGTTTATGTGTGTGCTACTGTAAAAGTGTTAATGTAAAACTCCCTCAATCCTGGTTTATCTTCAACTGCACAGATGTCAAGCTAAAAAAAAAAGCATTATTATCAAGATAGAAAGTCCACCTCTGCAGAAAGCACAGCTGTTTTTACTGTATGAGAGTGTACTAAAACATGTGCATATGCATGTCTGATTTAGAATGCAATCTCCTCATGTGTAGGCCTTTGAATATGATATATGAATGTGCTTCTAAGAGAGCATATGTGAATTCATGCCCTTCAACACTCTTCAGCACAGTTGGCTCTTTCATTGCACACAGTTTGAGTCACAGAGCCATATAAATGCTTCTCTTTTCTCTTCACAATATAGCCAGGAGCCAGAGCCTAGCTACAGTTGAAGCCCTTAATTATTACAAGTGAACCCTGTGAGTGTATTAATCATATTACCTAAAGTGATCCAAGACCAGTCCTATCTTGTAAATAAATGCCACTTTCCACAAGTCAGGAAGAGTGCAGACAGGTACAGCTTCCACATTGTATTGTCTTTGGCAGCAGGGCAGCTTTGTGCACAAAACCCTCTTTGTCTCACTCACAGAGATGGTACTTGAGTGGAAAGTGGGGTTTGCTCAGAAGCAGTAATGATGTAGTATCTGTGTTTTCCATCAATGTGAAATAATGTAGCAGTGGAAGCTTGCTGATGATTGCCATCTTTACCATCAAAGCTACATGTTATGCTATTTATGTTCTGCCAGAGGTGCTTACAGCCTCATAGCTCTGTCACAGTTTATTAGTTTAGGCTTTTTTTTTCCTTCTTTCTTTTTCATCAGTTTCTAATTAACTGTATCTATATTCACCCATATTAGCTTCTCATCACTGACTACCTGTTAAACTAAAAACAGAATTTAAAATCCTTCTTCTCATTTTCAAGGTTTTGAATAATCAGGCCCCATCATATCTTAAAGACCTCGTAATACCATATTGTCCCAATTGAGCTCTTTGCTCTCAGACTGCTGGCTTGCTTGTGGTTCCTAGAGTTTTTTTTAAAGTAGAATGGCAAAGACAGAGCCTTCAGCTTACAGGTCCTCTTCTGTGGAACCACAGACACCCTCTCTGCTTTTAAACTTAATTTGCATATTGATAAAAAATAATTCTATCCAAAGAAATGTAGATCAGTAAGGGGGAAATCCCTCCCATCAAATCATGTTCCACATATAAGCATTTTTTAATACAACAATAAAGATTTCCCCGTAATTAAAATCTAATACCACTTTCTAATTTGGTTCCATCAGTGTCTGATGTTTTTAGTCTCGTGTTAATTTATTGTGACTGCTAAAGCATTCTTTGTGGGAATGAAGAGTGAAGATCAAAGATGTGTTTAAAGGATGAATCTTTGTATAATAATGGTAACTTCCCTTTGGGTACGAGATCAACCAGACATTTAAAAGCAATGTTGAATGTGAGGAAAACCTATCCTCCTCTTTTCAATTGTTTGGAGCAAAATGCAAATCTGCTCTCAACTACAGTACAATAAAATAAACTGTCAGCAGCAGGGGGTCTAAGCCCTGCAGATCGTACGTATTCTCATGGTGTGGTTGCTTCATTTCAGTCTGTGTTATGTTATCTTCCTCTCTTTCTTGCCAATAAGATCTGATAAATGCTAGAATAAGACAAAGAAGCTCTGACAGGGTTTTGAAATTCAGGTGCGAAATGGCAGTTAGGGGGTTTCTGAATGACTCCTTCATTTATCAAGCTGTCTTTAAGAGTTACTGTACTTAAATGTCTTGCACTGATTGCATGTGAAGAGGGACAATCATCCTTTCATTCATAAATCTAGAAGGCTTAAAAAAGGAGCAAATTATTAAATGCCACTATTTTTGGTAAAGATTTTAGTTTGTGGATTAAATAATTCAAATATTTAATTTAAAACTTGTTGAATGCAGACTTAAAACTTAAGCTGTGATAAAATACTTAATTTCACTTTTGAAATAAATTCAACTTTGGTATTCATAAAGGTGCAAACAGAAGATGTGTCTGATCTTCTCTGGAGTAAAGCCAGAAACCTTTGGAAGATTTCCAAATAAGCTAAGATTTTGTTTCTCTTTACTTTTTGAATCGGGACATGCAGCTTTGCAATATGCATTGCCTAGGAATGCACAGGATCACAACAAATGATTCCTGATACCTGAGCCTGGCTCTTCAAGTGATCTCTTGCTATTAAAACAGAGTTCTTCCTCCCCTCTGTCGCCAGGTACTTGCTCAGGGCGGCTTGTCCCTGGGATGAGTGTTTTTGTAAACACAAATAAAAATTAGGTTAAAATTGAATTGAGTTGAACTGCATCATCAAGTTTAAATATTATGTGAGTTACTCAGCATTACTTCTGTAGCCCAAAACATTTTACCAGGGAGCACAATTACAAACTAGACATGTTTATTTATTTATTTGTTGCTGTTAAAAGTAAGTTTTATTTTTGTGACATTATTACAATGTAGAATCTATGGATCGAGCAAGATTTATACAAAATTAAGTATCATAAATAATGTATACTAGACTTAAACCTGCATTCTTTCTAATGGCCAAAATTGGGTGATTTCTCTGGTTACAGAAACATAGAAATCACTCTACTGCTTTGTTGATTTATTACTTCAAAAAGTTTTCTATTTGACTTTATGGTTTAATTTTCTAGTTTTAAGTCTCCTTCAATACAGTAGATTTTGTTAAGTATGTTAAATAAAATGGATAGAGCTAAACAAAACATGTGCTTTAGGTAATGTGTTGTTGTTGTTGCGATTGACAAAAAGCTCATATATAAGGGGGTTCTTAGAACTTAGTTTATAGACTCTGCATTGTGATGATGTCCTTGGTCTCATTACATCAGCTTTCAAAAAAAAATGAGAAAGAAAAAACAACATGGTTCCTCGACGCCAAAACAAAGATCATCTTTAGGCTTCCATGCCTAAAGATAGTAGTTCAAAAATCTTTGTTTTGTGTAACATTAGCTATCTTTTAGCTGGGAAAGTGTTAATGAGCATGTAACATTTCTGATTGTTTATTTATTTATTTTTAACATAGTGAGTGTAATTTTTGACATGCAGATATCCTTAAAACACTGTAACAGCCCAAATGGTCAATTACATTTTAGACTTTGTAGATAGCCACAGGAGCTGCCTTGATGTACCAAGGGCACAGCAGCACTCCCTATAAATGTGTCTTTATGTGAGAAAGAAAAAAAAAATCATACGGGCTCCAAACCACATTACTGTGGAAAAGAAAAAAGTTATGATTTTAATCAAGGGTAGCACCAGGCCACAAGTACAAATAAATATGTAGAAATATATAATTCCCAATATATCCCAAGTCATACTTTTTTAAATGCTTAGCCTGATTCATCTGTGAGCTTAGTGGTCATGCATGTGAATAACACCAATAAGTTGCAGTTTGAAAAATACAGTTATGAATCAACAAGTAACATTTTTATGTGAATCAATCAAATACTATTTTTTTATACTGTTTTAATACTAGGTTTGTTTTTATGCTTATAGACAACTTTAGTTACATATCTGATCTTGGTGAATGAAATATTCAAGATGAAAATCTCTGCTGACATACATTTTGAAATTTGTTGACAATAAAATGTAAATGAGATGCACCAAGTACATCTCAAATTCCGTGTTTTTGGTTATCATATAGTTTGGGGTATATAATCTTTATCTATAATAATAGCTTATGTTGCATATAAACATTTTATAGCTAGTCTATATCTAATGTCTCATAGCAACAAGTTTATGTTGGAAAAGACATCAACAACACAAGCAAGATTTCACTTTTCAGAAAGCAAGATATCTGTTGTCTAGTATATCAAATAGAGAGGCACTGAATGACCAGCCTGAGACCAGTTGATTTTAAGTGTTTTCTGCCCAGACCAAAGACTGGTCGGTCACATATATCCAATTACAAGCCTGTCTGTGTCATGCATGTACAAGACATGCACAGTGTTGCAGCCAATAAGCTGCATGTACACTTACAGCCACATACTAATATGTTAGCGTGGAAGATGGTAACCGTGAGTGAAGACACAAAGCAGGGGCAGCACCATGGAAACAAACAAAACTATTCAGACTCATCATCATCTTCACACAGCTGGAGATTTTAAAGAAACTACAAAGGAAAAGTGGCTAACGCAAAAGCTAGCCAGAACTCAGAGCCAGCAGTAAGCCCACATCAAGGCAGCAGCCTTGGTATGAGCAAAGTATCAAACTAGTTATGAGGAAAATTATGGAGATAAATGGATATTAAGACAGAAGAGTCAATGTTCTATTATCTGGTGAAGTTATAAACATAATGAAAATGATGTAAGTATTGTAGTAAGTACTGTAAGTACTTCTGTACCTCTTTCCAGTATCAGAGTACTTTATTTTCAGTAGTTTCACTGCAAGACGACCTTGTAAATTACTGCAGTTTGAGGGAAATTGTAAGGTTTAATCCTTTCTTTTACTATGAACATGACATTTTGCACTAAAAAAGCAGATTTTTGCTTGTATATGCTGTCAGTTAAAAATAAATCAGCATTGGCAGGTCACACTTCAAAAATCGAACAACGAAATTGCAGTTGCTCAACCTTTACTTTTAAATGGATAAAGTTTGTTTTTGCAACAACCAACAGAGGACAGACTGCAATCTTACAACATGGCTGTAAGACTGCTGTTATACACATATTCTCTAGCAATAGTGTGGCTTTAAGTATTTTTCTCTTTTCTCTCATTTTTTTTCATTCAGAAATGCCAGTTTTTCACAAAGAAAGGTGCAAATTTTATAACCAAGATCTCAAACCATGCTTTGTTTATATTTTGAAGGCTATATGAATGTGTGTTCTGCTCATTATACTATACACAGTGTTGTCTTGTGGAAGATCTTATCTCAGCAGTCAGACTGACAGGCCTGTAACTCTTGTCGCAGACTGTGGGGTTAATCTGAGGTAGCTGCAAGCCAAATGCTGTGAAGTAAGCAGGTTCAAGTTTAGGCTTCATGACCCTAATATGATAAGGTGAGGGGTCGTGAAAATGTCAGGAAGCTATTGTTTTTAGAGATTCCAATAATTTGATCATTTAAGTCTGTTGGGGTTTGCACCTCCCACCCAGTCATCTGCACACTATCATCACAGTAACCACATATGTGCCAGAATGCTGGAAGAGTGGAGAAGGAAATATATCCATCCATCCATCCATCTTCTTCCGCTTATCCGGGGCCGGGTCGCGGGGGCAGCAGCCTAAGCAGAGAAGCCCAGACCTCCCTCTCCCCAGCCACCTCCTCTAGCTTGTCCTGGAGAACACCAAGGCGTTCCCAGGCCAGCCGAGAGATATAATCTCTCCAGCGTGTCCTGGGTCTGCCCCGGGGCCTCCTCCTGGTGGGACATGCCCTGAACACCTCACCCAGGAGGCGCCCAGGAGGCATCTTGGTTAGATGCCCGAACCACCTCAACTGGCTCCTTTCGATGTGGAGGAGCAGCGGCTCTACTCTGAGACCCTCCCGGATGGCTGAACTTCTCACCCTATCTCTAAGGGAGACGCCAGCCACCCTTCAGAGGAAGCCCATTTCTGCTGCTTGTATCCGCGATCTCGTTCTTTCAGTCACTACCCACAGCTCGTGACCATAGGTGAGGGTGGGGACGTAGATCGACCGGCAAATCGAGAGCTTCACTTTTACACTCAGCTCTCTCTTCACCACAACAGACCGGTACAGCGTCTGCATCACTGCAGCCGCAGCACCAATCCGTCTGTCGATCTCCCGCTCCCTTCTCCCCTCACTCGTGAACAAGACCCCGAGATACTTAAACTCCTCCACTT
>VVHJ01064704.1:2075-21856 GCA_015107715.1 Tylochromis polylepis
TGGTTTTAAAAAATATTTTTTTTTTTTTTTTTTTAAAAAAAAAAAAAAAAAAAAAAAAAAAAAATATTTAAAAAAAAAAAAAAAAAAAAAAAAAAAAAAAAAAAATTTAAAATTTTTAAAAAAAAAAAAAAAATAAAAAAAAAAACAAAAAAAATAAAAAAAAAAAAAAAAAAAAAAAAAAAAAAAAAAAAAAAAAAAACGTAAAAAAAAGCTTTTCTTCCTGCATCACATTACAATCAGCTCAAAGTACAGAGATCAGAACCATGTTTCTTGCATATTCCAGAGATCTGAGGAGACAGAAGACTGCTAGGTGAAGAGAGGCGAGATGATGCAAAGAAGATACTTTTCAAGCAAGTAGGGGGGAAAGTGTGTGTGTGCTATGAATATGTTTTTACTTATTAAATCTATCAAAGATGAATGAAGTGCTGCATCCCACAGCTGCTTTACCTAGCCATAGCCGCTTTGATTTATTACATTTATTTCTATTACTTTGGATTCTCAGCTGTGCCGTCATTTAAATTCTCTTATCCAGTTCAGCTTGTCTCTGCTAGTCATTTTGTTTTTGGTTTTTTTTTTTCACCATTTTGAAATGACATGACTACAGAATATTTTCACATTAATGCACGTGCAAACGTGCTTTAATATGTATCTGTCCTTTTCTCGTTTCAATTTTATGTCTACAGTAGCACTAGTGTCACCTTCCTAGTATTTGTGTTAAATCCTTCTAATAAATGCGCAGATAAATTATACTCATGATGATCCTCAGTCCCCGAATTTAGGTATCTTTGTCAGTCCCCAGATGACCACCAGCATCCCAGAGGAAGAGAATTACACACAAAGATGCAAAAAGCGACAAACAAACAACAATATTGCATGTGAGGACAAGCCTGTATATATAACTTGTACAAACCCAAAAAACATCTGAACTTAGACTCTCAGTGCATCCAAAACCCATTTATTTCCTTTGATATTTCTAACTAATCATGCAAGAAGCATTTATGCCCACCACTGGTTCCATCATAGCCCAAGATTTTCATTTCTAAGGTTATACTGGTGTTTCATACCCACAAGTTAATATACCGTACACACACATTTTGCTGTATTTCATGCTGCCATCTATGCAACCATACTCAGTATCAAGTTTGTTAGAAGTGGTGCTGCAGGCACACAAACAAGCAATTATGACTACCCGTGGTATATGAATTTAAATTAAGATACAGAAGACTCTGGCACTTTCTTCATTGCATTAATGCTCTGTATATGCAGGTGTCTTAATTAGAAAGCTCTGCATCATTTCCTGAACTACTTTCCAGCTCAGAGTGTCACAGGTGACAGAGCTGCTGCTTTCTTTTATTCAAGCACAAGGTCATGACACACCGATTAAGGCAATAGTGATAAAAGACAGTCACTCCCAACTCGTCATATATGAGCGCTTGTAAAGGATGGTACATTTAAATGCACCAGATAAGCATCCCTTTTCAGCATGTAAGTTTCTTAAACCATTTTTTCCCCCTAAATCTAACCAAGTACTTAAAAATGTAAAAGAATCAGCAGTTTATTTGTATTATTTATCCAGGAAGCTAATCTCGCAAGATTAAGAATCATTTCTATCAGCATATCCTGGGCCCAGATAGTGAACATTAACTTTGTAAGAATTTTGATGTTGTAACCAGAGGATATCTCCACAAGCACTGTTCATATACATAAAAGTTCAAATACAAAGCTCTTTAACAGTCTCCTTCTGACTCACGGCCTGCTGGGCAACCGCACTAATGAAAGGCCTGCTGCTCTTTATTGGATGATAATTATGTTTACGTATAGAAAATGCTCCTTGGGTGTTGCATTGATGCAACATCCAAAGAGCACATGGAATAATGATTTATCAATTGTTGCTTTTCTAATGACTCACAGAGGGAGGCTCCTAGGGTGCTTGTGCAGGTTTTTCTCTGGGAGCTCAGATCAGTGAAAAAAAACAAAACAAAAAAACATGCTAGCTTAATGTTGCCATTATCAACCCAGGATATGCTTGCAAAACAGATTCTTTATCTCAGGAGTTCACTTCCTGGTTAAATAAAAGGTTAACCTTGGTTAAAATTGGAGATGCCAGTGGAATAGATTGGCAATAATTGACACCCTGTGATGAAGACACATGATCTAATGCATTTGTAAGCGTCTGAGCTTTTGAGAAAAAAGAAAAGAAACGTGTTTCGCAGGTGACATACATTTATTAATGTTACCTTTATGCTTGTAAAATTATTAGGATGACACAATATTCCTTAAAGCTATGTAGTCTACACAGAGGTGACCCATATCTTTAAAGTGCAGCTCTTTCCATCATAAAATTGAGCTGTACTTTGAATGTCAGGTGGGAAATACCCACACTGAAACTCTACATAATTTTAGAAATATATTGCAAGTCTACCCAAGAACATAGAAGCATTGGTACAGTATAGCCAAGTCCATCCATCCATCAATGCACCCATCCATCGTCTTCCACTTATACGATATGGTAGCTGGAAGCCCATCCCAGCTACCAGAGGGTGAAAGGTGGGGTATGAATGTGAGTGTGAAGGCTTGTATATGTAACCACATATTGTAGACATGGAAACCTATGTGAGCTCTGTAGCAGTTCACATGTTCATTCACCTTAAACTTCATTGTGCTATCTCAAATAACATTTTTGGTATCAAACATTTACTCTCTGCAGTCTAAAAAAATTAGCAGTAAAAAGTTTGTAGATTCCTCCGTCATGGTGAACACAGTCCTAATGAAAATGTCTGAGGTAGTTGCAAAACCTATAACTGCTAACCTGCAGCTGGTCACATTTGCATATCAGACCTCTTAAATCAGATGTACAGCTGAAGTATGTAGACTAATGTAATTGCTGCCTTGAGACATCTCTTAGTGCCACTTTCATAAACAGCTACTTTTACTTTTAAATGCTAGGCACGGTACATGTTCTTTTTCTGCATGAGAAGATCGACTCAGGGGAACTAACAAAGTTGTAAAACTTAAACTTTAAAGATGCAGCGCAACATTAAAACAAAGTAAAAGTAAAAATGCTACAAGGTAGTTTATGTTTCACTGTACTGTTTATACTCTACAACTGTACTTTCTAACCATACATGGATAAGATGATGTGGAGGTGTGCGCAGACAAATACTCTGTTCTTTCAACAGATATCTCTATACTGTCATTAGCCAAATAATGAAATTACAACACCACAAAAAAAAATGTGTCTGCTGTCAGCTGCTTATCCTCCAAGAAATGAAAGCCATACTGTTGGTTGAGGTGTGTGTGTGTGTGTGTGTGTATGTGGGCTCAGTTCTGCAACATTCTCACACCAGGTGGGGCATAAGCCCCTCCCCCCAGCTCCCTCCAATGCCCTTGCCCTTTATGTCATGCCTGGTTTGTCTGCAGGCATTCAACAGAGTTGGAGGCCTTTTTTCTGACCTTTAGACCAGCCAACCGGAGCCATAACTGCCACTTTTTTTACAGTGCTAAAAAAAACCAAGCAAACAAAAGAAGAAAAAAAAGCCAGTGATCTTAGTTCAAAAATCCATCAAAGAAAATGTGGGGCTTAAAATTGTTTTGCCAAAGTTTCTCCGTTCCGTTGCTGTTTTAATGTATGTTCATATTACTACCTGTATCAATCATTATGTTAGGCTCTGTTGACTGCCAGTCATCTGAAACCCATGGGAAAAATGTTTCTTCCAAGAATAAAAACCTCTAAAGAATGTCAGTTTCTATAATTCAGTCATAGCTTATGTTCTTATAAACTAAGTTAGTAAAGTTGTTTAACTAGTGCCTGTGATGCTCTGGTCAACAGGGTAGAGCAGATCTACTAAGTACTCAGTGTAAGTAACAAATTAAATTGATTGCATTATGGTAAAATAAACAGCTACCGTTCCATTTTTCTTTTTGTGAGCTACAACTACATCAAATAATCATTAGCACTGAGGCAAAACTTTATATGACCACCCACTGCAACCACAAACACACTGATGTTTCTGTTGTCTTGAATGACTATTATAAATTCCAGAGACAAAATCCATGTTTAAAATCAAATGTTTGGATTTAGCAAAGCAAACAAATTAAAAGTAAATTTATTTTCAGCATGCAAAATAAAATAAAAGGGAGCTATTAACTAGATAATTGGCAATATTTGCTTTTGTGAATGCGATTTTGTTTTATTGTTGTATATCAAGTTATAAAAATCGCTGTCAGTCACTGGATGCAATAAAGACTGTAGCGCTTCTGTTTGAAATCTTAATTATGGTTTTGTTTGGTGTCTAAAATTACATTCTTACCAAACGTCTTCTTTCCTCTTCAACAGTGTTCAACAGCTGGGAGAACTCTTTGAATGACTGGGCTGAAACAGAATAAGAAATTTCTGCATATTAAAATGCTTGTTCAATATATATCAGTATGTATGAGTACCCATTTCACAATATAGAGCTGAGAGTACACACAGTGAACTGTGCTGTTGACACAGTCACATGATTAAAAACATTTTTAAGCAGAAACAAAAAACAAAAAAACAAAAAAAGGAGCGGCACAGTCGTTAAACGTCAGCTGGTCCTGGCACCCTACGAGCACTGGAGAGGCATGATGCTAAAATGTTTATTCGCACTGCAGCTTCAGACCTTTCAGTGCAGTACATTTTAGAACCTAATAAAAGCATGCAGCTGTCCAATTTAAGCCAAGACCAGCAGTAAAAAGAAAGGAATAATAAACCAACAAAAAACAATACTTCAATTGAATGGAACCCACTGATTGCTTCCCTTTATTTTCTTCCACAGCTAGGGTTTGCAATATACTGTCACAATACAGGAGAGACTGATGTGATAGAGATATGTTCCCGCCATCAGGGTTATACTTCCGTAGCTTATATTACATTTTGCAGGGCCAGATGAATTCAGCATACAATGCATTGGGGCTTATCTGACACAGAATTGTGCCTTGATAGCTTTACAGCTTCATTAAATAGAAGGCCAGATACAACGTGGCCTGTCTTGGTCAGCCCCTGTGTCACCCTGTGTCTAGCCATTTAGCAGCGGTCGAGCTGCTCTGCTTGCCAACACAGTAACATCATTATCAACCCTGACAGCCTGGCATGGGGACCCATGCATCATCTTAGACACTTTGGTCCATTTACACACCAAAGCTTTTAAAGACCAGGGAGCAATGATTTTGTGCCAGTGATCATGCAGGCAGGCTGGCCTCCTATTAATGCTACCAGCTCCTCTATCAACAGTGAAAACCTCTCAGGGGGTAAAGGGCACAGCTGGAGCCACTGATGGGACAAGATTAGACTGTGAAGAAAGGAAATGGGAGTCAAAGTGGGGTTATAACTTGCATATCATTCACTGCTAAGTGGAGGAAAGGCAATAAACCTGATGAATCACTAAATTAAATAAAGTTTAGTATCTTAGGAACAGATGAATTGGGAAGATAAGCTTTTTAAATGTACATTTTTCTGCACACTGTAACTACACAACAGCAAGAGTTGTAGGTTTACAGTCAATTTTATGAGCCTAAAATGATGCTTTTTCTGTTCGATATTTAACATTTCTGAGCTGGATTTTTGCTCATCTGACTTATTCCACATTTGAACAGTTCTTGTCGACTAAAGGATTGACCTTCTAAGAGTTATGGCAGTAACTTTTCTAAAGATTTAAATTTCTATAGCCACATCAATCTTTTGGCCCCATTCTGGCTTGGAATGTGAATGTCACTGCAGGAAGTCACAGACTGAAATCAATAGAAGGTCAGATGAACCTGTCTGGCAGCACATACAGGATCCCAATGTTATGTGGGGAAGTAAGGAGCATCAAAGTGAACTATACCAATACTGCATCAAGATCATGGCTGGCATTCACACAAGGGTCTAGCTATGTCAGTCAGAAAGTTCAGTTTCATTGATGACTAGATTGATTTCAACAGGCTGTTTTTTCCTCAAATAGTAATCGTGGCCTTTTCTCCCTGAGATGGTGAATGAACAGAGTAGTACTGCACGGAGTGTGTGGAGGGATACTGAAGACGTGCACACAAAAATCACACGAATAGTGTTTTGCATTTTCATTTTTACTTTGGTCCTGATTAAAGACTGCCCAAACAAATTTGCCAACGTCTATAAATAACACAGTCCACAAATGCTTCCCAACACATGGCATGAAACTGTGATCAGAAGCATTTCTACTGTGCCAGTTTCATGCATCGCAAAAAAGGTTCAGTTACAGGTGGGCTGCTAAAACATCCATTGTTGAGTCTAAGATCAGCATATTCTTAATTACAAGGGAAGTCAAGGGAAGGGTCTCTAATTAAAGTGTGCTTGATTCTAATGAGGTTTACATTTGGACATGGATTTTTCCAATAAATATAATTGCTCTCCTGCACCCATGGCCATCACACAGTAACAGCAGCTTTGTGAGGAAAAAAAGGACTATTCATTTTGCATTCTGATGAACATTACAGCCTGTAGAGGAGGTCGATATCCAGTCTAGCCCTCACAGATGGACAGTAATTCAGCACTCTACAGCTCCACAGAGCAAAGGACTCAAGCTGGGGATAATGAGCAGTGCAAAAAACGAAGACGAAGAGGAGGCCAAACTGGGAGTCATGCCCATTAGAGCCAACGAGGCCCTCTGCACAGCTGCTTTCACATTCCTCTTGGAGGCTAGGAGGTTTGCACCTCCATTAATCTCTGACGCTGATCACAATTAGTCCCTTTGATCTCTTATAGGCTTGAAAAGATACAGGAAAAGCATCATAAGCAAATCAATAGCATTAATTATACATGCACAGCAGAGCAAGCTTAACATCCACACACAAAGCCACACCCCATTCCAAGATCATGCTGGATTTTATTTGAAAAAATTGAACAACAGTGTTACAGCATTTTCTTTCTTCATTAATTACTTTTACTAATATAAAGGTTGACTATAAATGAATCATTTGTGCATGTGACCTTTACAAGACAGTAGCCCACATGATACATGTGGGCACAGGAACTGTTTTCCCATGAGAAACTAAAAAAATCAAACAAAAGAAAAATCAGGAAAAAAAATCTGATTGATGTGATGCAAGAGATAAAACTTTAGCAGCAGACGAATACTCTCCTGTGCCTTGATAAACTGGACTTACCGATGTTCACCTCATCATCTGTCTCTGCATCTCCTATGCACTCAAACTGGAACTCCTGCAGAGACTGGGAGAACTTCTGGACGGCAGCAGAAAGATCTGGAAAATCAGATGGTCTGAGCATCAGATGAAGCATACCACAGATGAAAAGCACACTGAAGACACATGAATCAAATTTTATAGGGCATTATAAAGAAAAATGTAATGAAATTTGATGTAAATTTGATGTAACCTCCTTGGACTATACACAATAACCATATATAATTCTCAGACTTTGCTTTTGCACTAGATTTTACTTTATTTTGCTTTTGCACTTTTACAAAATGGGAACAAGCAGATGCATGCTGCTGAAAACAAGACGCACTTTGGGCAAAACATATTCTGCTGTTCCTCATCAAAAAAGTTTAGTGGACACACAGAGACAAATTACTGGTTTCTGCTCGGTTGTTGCATTTATTGCATTTCATGTAACAGCTCTTTTTGCCAATTATGAGCAACAGCCTTGTGCCCCCATCCCTTCCCACACAATAACTGCAAATAGATTTTGCAACACCTGGAAAAGGGTGCCAAAATTTTGCTCCCAGAACTTGTTGTCAAAGCGGAAGCAAAGCAGAACCCAGGACAACAGCTTCGAGTTCTATAAGTTGAGACTGACGCGTGGATAGTCAAATGACAGAAATTTCATATGGTTATACCATGTGAAGATAAAAACTACATCAAATAGCATTGCTTTAATAATTGTCAAGGTGCAAGGAATTATTTCCTTGGGCACCACAGTTGCATCATAAAACATCGGCATATAAATAGGCCTAGTTTTTATCTTATTAATGGGCAACAGTAAATATTCAAAACAGACAAAAGACAGGTCTTTTAAAATGAACTGCTCAATGGTTTCTTTAGAAATATTTGCATTTAATACTTTAACTTGACTTTAACTTTTGACATCAAAAATCAATTAATAATGTCAAATACAGTAATATCAAATAAAATTAGGTGTGTACACAAACTAAATGAAAACATTCATTAAAACAGCCTTTATTCTGTTTTTTTGGAAGGCTTTCTTACATTAGTAGGAGGCAAAGAATGCTTCTGAAAGTATTGTATGGATGAGATAGACCAATGGTTTGTTCATGTGTATGTGTCTTTGTATATGTCTGCATGTTTAAGTGTGCCAGTGAATGAGTAAGTATGATCTGTAAGCCTTTAAAATAGCATGTGGTGCCTTCCATGAAGAAAAGTGAGCATCTTAACATTCTGAGAACTGAGGCTTGACCTGTGCTTTGATGCAACGTTTCCTGTTGCTGAAAAGAGGTGTCCTGATAGCCTACATATTAATAATAACGTTAATAATAATGCAGTGTCCAGCCTAACAGCCCAGGTCAGTGGCTCAGAGTCTTACTGGCCCGTGTACATTTTTACTGGTATGCAAAAAAAAGAAAAGAAATCAATAGTGAAAGGCCACTAAATACGTTTCTGCTGCAGGTCTGCAAGTCATCAAAGGAAATAATCTGTATCAAGATATTTTGTAATTGAGTTATTCAAGTTATTCGATAAATCATTGCAGCCCTACTACTTCTACAGACATTTTACTTTTTTACTTTGGTAAACGTAAACATTGGAAGCCTGACAAGAACATAAAGCTTGACAATTTATAATAGCAGATAACAAAATAATGCAATTTTATGGACTGCTGTCCGTCCATGTACATGCCCACTGACAGTCACACAATTGCAATATTTACTGGTGTCTGATCATAATACCTGGATCTGAAAAAATAAGCCTAACCTTTGTCTCAAAAATGATAAAGCCCACACAGAAAGTACAAATCATTAGGACAATTCCACCCTTGGATACTCCCACTGCTAGGTATAAATCTATAATTTTATTGTATTCTACAGTTTAACTTGTGACAACCTCCAGGGAATACTTTACTTTTTTGTATTCCAAAGCCTTCCAGCTATGAAAACACAAGTGCATGTGACTGCCAGTGGAAAAATTAAAAAAGATTTAAATAAGTCACAAGAGTTTAACAATACAGCAGGAGAACTTGATAGTAATTTTTTTTTTTTTTTGCATGGCAACAGTATTTATAAGCCTTAGTAATAACTGCTGAGGAATAGAAGCCCAATAAAGATTGGAGGCATATTTACAAATGTGGCAATCAGAAACAAAACACTGGAGCACATCACATGAACTGGTCCAAATATGATCCAATAACAAAGAAAATTGATTCATGCTGTAGTCAACAAGTTACAAGGCTGACCTGCTGCACTCATTGTTAGAGCCACAGGCAGCACAGTTGTAAGCTCTGTGTCTCAGAAATTTGCATGCATAAAAATACAAGTTTATGAACAAGTTTACTTAGCTTGTAAAGTTTTCTTCATACAAAGTATTATACCTTTGACTTAAGAGCAATGAGCCAGAACTAGCCAAGAGCAATTTCTCTTTATTTGGAGTGATGAGTCGACCAGAGTGTAACATGTCCACTCAAGAATTTGAGGCGCTTTAACAGTCTCTGATCTAATGTTCTCAATGGGGAAAAAATGACTAGGGTTATCATTTCCTGAACCCTGCCTGCCTTATATAAAACCTCCCACTTTATTTCTCTTTGATCCATGGAATAAAGAAAAGAACTAAACGGGAACGGCCAGACACCTCACCATGGGTTTAACTTCTGTTCCTGCTTAAAAAGAAAAAAAAAAATAGTTGCACTGAACTATTTAACAGCTGATTAATGTTCTTTTATATTTATATTTTTCTACATGCCTTGTCAACAGTTTTCAAAAGTTTGTGCGGGATATTAAAAAATGTACTTAATTTCCCCAATTAGGCAACATCAACTTGCCACTTCATTTTTTTTTTTCCTTCCTCAAATAGCAGCTTGGATGAGAGCTCCACAAAAATTCTCCATATTTTCACACATTAAAAGACATACACACCTTCACATATACACCGAGGAGTTTTAAACTGTTGGACAACACAAAAATAAACAGTACTCGTTTAAAATCTGGTTTCCATTTTTAATATACCTAATGAAATACAGATGCACAGTATAAACCAGTGATATGCATGGTAGAAATCAGGTCCTTAAGTCAAGAGAAGATCTAATTACAGTAACAACTGAAATCACAAGGAGGAAAGAAATGCAGCAGTTTTTTTTTTGTATTTAATGAAAGGGTCAAAGTAACTACAGTGATGACGTCTATATAGCTAACCGAGTGCATGACTCACTTATAATTGTGGGCCAAGTAGTGGTGCTGCATAGACACCAGAAGAGTTCTTATCCAT
The DNA here is from genome assembly GCA_015107715.1 of Tylochromis polylepis. Lineage (NCBI taxonomy): Eukaryota > Metazoa > Chordata > Actinopteri > Cichliformes > Cichlidae > Tylochromis > Tylochromis polylepis. Next base: position 12,507 of record VVHJ01064704.1, read on the forward strand.
CTTCTTACCTTTCTTTTCTTTGCTGTAAGAATCTATTACGCCTAATCAAACTGACTGGTATAAAGTTTGTAATTTTGTACACCAACTGGGGGCAGTCACTTCATGCTTTTCATCACCTTTGATGTCTACTTCTTGAGCATGCCACGATGCACATCAAGTTACAACGTCAAGTTTAACTTCTCAGTGAATTCAGTAACTTCTATCTGTGTGTTCTCTGGTTTACTTAATAATCATTCATCTGATCTTCTTCAGACTGAGGAAGTTCCTGTGGACCCAAGTCAGTAGACCTTTAAGTATGAAAAGTATTTCTGGTAAAAATCTTTCATTTACCAGCACTGCTCCACTCTGCTCTTTCTGTGGGGGGAAGGGACTTACACACGGGTTGACACAGACAGCGGAGGCGGGATGAAAGGAAGTGCACCCATAAAAAGCAGGAGAAAACGGCAGAAATTCTAAGACTGAAACAGGAACAAATAAATCAAAAGACGTGAATACAATATTTTGTATTTTAATATGCTCTGTAAAGAATGACTTCAATCGTGTTGTTGGATTAGTGGTTGTGGAGGAACCTGATAGCTGCGCTAAACTGCACAGCCATGTTATGAATAGACACAATCTCATATATGCCATATATGGCAATGAACACAACCACATATATCTGTATCTATGTGGTTGTGTTCATTGCATTTTTCAGCAACTTTTCATCTAACCTACTTCACACATAATGGTTTTTTTGGACGTGATCTTATTATATATTTTAGAAAAAAAAAAAGGCGTTGCCTGATAACGTTCAATATTTCTGCCTATAATTAGCAGCGCTTGCATCTGGTAAAAGTGCGAGGGTGCCAAGGTCAAGATATGTTAACTAGTCATGCCAGCTTAATTGACTTGCCATCATAACTAGTCCTGATAATCTTCAAGTTAAGCATTAGAGGCATTATTAGATTTTCCAAACTGTTGCAGCCAATTGAAAAAGCCTTACTTTTGACATGATCACATGAAGTTGTTATGGAGAATTAGCCTTGCTGAAGTACTTGGCTCCCTCATTCCTGCTTGCAGTTTTTATTTTTACTTTGTTTTTAATTGTGCAACTGAAGCTAATATGTTTCATATCTCAGTTACGTAAAGGTTAAAGTGTGAACCTGCTGAGGTGAAGTTTTAATAATGAGTGCAGATCGCGCGAGTACGGGAATATTTCAACATTTCAACTTTCTTTTGGATTTATAATTAAAAACAAAACAAGACAAAGATTCTAAAATGCCTTTCACCTTTTATTTCCCAGCCCACTCAGTTCAAATGCATGCAGTGTTCTCATATCTATTGTTGACAATGACTCACTAATTGCTTCTCACCTTAATTATTCTCTCTTCAATGGTCTTTACCTAAAAAAAACCCTCAAAAGTAAAAAAAAAAAAAAATAGACACAGAAACAGCATATAGGACTAATGTGTTTATGTAATAGACTCATTAAAAATGTAGAAGACTCATTAAGTATTATTATGTACCAGCTGTTTTACAGGGTTCAAGTGTAAATGGCATAAGCAGGTTTATGATTACATGCTTGCATACAGTTTGTGCTTATACTTAAAAGAGCTTTGAATTTCGGTGCTTACGAAGGATCCAAATGATCTTTAATACAATACAAACAGTTCAAGAGCCACCATCAAGTTACAAAATTGCAAGCCTTCAATTTCAATGTATTTAATAAAGATAATAACAAAACTTTCTATTCTTCTCAATGAGACCACACACTGAAGTGTTCATAAAGATATACCATCTTAAGTTTGTCTGACCACTTGTAAATGTTGCAGAGGCTGCACTGAATAGCACTGAGAGGAACTCAGAAAACGTATTTGGTCCATTGATGTGCTCCTATCAGTCCCGCTTTGACTCTAAAACTGCAGATTTCAGATCAATACCATGCTGCAGTTGTCTGGGTGTGCCCACAGGACCATCAATAATGGATGATCTTTTAACTCTGATGCTCAGACTGGCCCCACCTTTACAAAACCTACCAATGTTGCAGTCACTTGAATGTAATGTTTCCTAACGGCCTTCATCAAAACCCAGGAAAATGCAACTTTAAAATTACAGCAAAAGTTTTGGTATTACAGGATGTGGTCTTTACTTTTTTTTCTGTTAATTCTTCAGCTTGTGTCTAACAACATCGATCTTGGTACTCTTAGTTCATTTGAATATGTCGCCCTTCATTTGCACAACCAAGGTTCTCATATCTAAAATTAACAAACCACAATCCAAAAAACTACTCACTGCTTATCAGAACACTCTGAAGTAATAGAATTTAAACCCTCGACAAAATGATTTTTGACATTGCTTTATATCTATGGCAACAGCAATGGCCCAAAAGTCATGGGATATTTTGGTTAATGAGCCTACTGATGAGCATGGTCACACAGTTCTGTTTTTAATCCATGCTGTACATATCTACAATATTTTACTCTCTGATACTGCTCTACCGGATAACTACCTACTGTTTTGGTGCAATTTTTTCCTTGTGGTCAAAACACATACAAGTATCGAGTAAAGGGTCTTTTATAGCAGCACCGAACTTAATATCTCTGAACTCATTTTCTCAGACATCAAAATTAATACTAACACTTCAGCTGATGATATGGCTAACAAGAAATAGCACTTTAATTAATATACTAGATTTAATTATGACAATCAAAGTTGGAAAAAAGCGTTCTGTTAAATTGCCCCCATGGTTGAGCACCTCTATCTAGGAGCTCAAAAGGGTCTGCAGAGTAGCTTAGAGGAGATGGAGAAAAATTCAATTAGAAGTCCATCTTCTAGTTTGTAAAGCAAGTGTTGCATCTTATAACAAAGCTGTCAGAAAAGCCAGAGGAAATTATTTCAGAAAAATTATTGCTGATAATGAAGGCAACCCGAGACTATTGTTCTCTTGAGATGAGGAACATCACACCTCTGAAAAATGGGAGCAATACTCCATCCCTTTAAAAAAAAAAAAAACGAAAATAATATATATATATATCAGAAAAAATATTAACCCTCCACATTCTTCATCTGCACTTAAAACAATTCTCAAATTTTCCCCCTGTCTTTAACATAATTGTATGGCTGTAATAAAATGCAAACCGTCACTTTCTAAGTTAAAGTATATATATATTTTTTAACTGTATTTCTTTGTCTCAACAATCATTAAACAGAGGGCTTTATCTCAGCATTCAGACTGTCCACAAAATAAAAGAGACTTAATTTGAAATAAGAAATAATTAGAGAGCCAACACTCAGCTATGATGTTTAGGCTGTTTTTATTTTATGCTTAGCCTTAGCAAATTTGATTACTTTACTCACCATCATGACTACTTGTAGGTTTTTCTGATACTGCTATTTCCTGGATCGGATTAAATATCTCCAGTAGGAAATTCTTTGCCAGCTGTGGAGATCGGGAAATAACGGTACTTCTTGGGGTGATGGAAATTCAGGTGTGTTGGTCTGTTACTGCTACAATATTCATTGCTATAGTAACACAAATGACACACAACTATTTATGCTGAACTCTAGCCCTGGGTTTAACTGGCATTAATAAATGGATGAGCACAAACTTGTTAAAAGTTAATGAAGATAAAAGGTAAGTTATTTTACTTTTAAATGAAATGGAAGCCGCTCGTTTGGCAAGTAAACATACAGGATAAAACCAGGCGTTAAGAGTCACGCTTATTTAGGAGTGACTGAGCATAAAGCCGCACATTAATTGTGCCTTTCATCTCAGGAATATTACCAAAATATCACCTTATCTGCACACTTAGATATTCCACTGCCAAATTGGTAGACATCCATTAAATCTGCCCCCAAACTCAGTCTACCTCAAAATATTAAGGAAGCAAAGTCTGTGGATACTTTCAAGAAACTTCCACAGAGGTGCTTCTTTAAGTGTTTTGCTTAATAATCATAGCTGAATAATATTTGCGCAGTTAACTGCCGTCGATTGATGCCTTAGTACTATACGCATCAGTTTGTTCAGCCACATCTTGAGTAATCTTAATAGTTATAGAACAAATGTACTTTTATTTGAACAATACTAAATCTTCTCCTCAAAAGAACTGAATTCACAAATAATATAGGTTCAGAAGAGCTCAAGGTTTAGGATAGGAAATGGTGGCGTTTCTTTCGCTCAGAAAGGTAATGTTCTATTACTCAGTCCAATGGTTTCATAATGGTGGAGAGAAATGTTAATTATGCAGCTGCAGTGACTATTATTTGCAAGCATGTCTTCTCATTTCATCTCTCTCTCTCTTGTTCTCTGTGTCTCTGTTTAACAGGTTTTATTTAACTCATTGTACTTTTTTCTCTTTTCATTTTCCCCCCCTCTTTGATATGTTGATGATTCTATTTCATTTCTTGTTTTTAATGTATTTTTATGTTTCATATCTCTGTAAACCATTGCATGTAATTTTGCCCTCTACAAATAAAAAATAACTTGAGCTGACTTCACAGACTTCAGCTTAATAAAAAATGAAAGAGTCGGCACAGACTTTAAATCTTTATATTATCAAAAGTAAATGTGAAGCAGTCAATTTGTATTGATTTCCTATTCTTTAATAACGGAGTTATGGGCTGCTCATGGGAAATATTAAACTGTTAAAAAAAATTGGGTCCTCTCCTTAAAAAGAAGGGTTCTGAATGAGCTTTGTAGAAAAAAAAAATTATGAAACTGAAACAAAAAGGGACACTTTCAGCATTAGCATTCAAGTTATGCATCTCCTCAAAACTATACCTCAGCAAATGACCGGCAACATAAATAAATAAAGCAGTTCCCAATTTTTAAGGTTTTTCCTGAAAGGTAAAAAAAAAAAAATCCCTTCATTTCAACCTTTTTCAAACTACTAGTTTCAATTATTTGACCTAATACGCATTCTTCACTGCTGTAGAAGAAAGGCTAATGAAATAATGGTATGGTGTGGTAAGTTATGAAATGTCTTGGCTTTAATAAAAAACAAAAGAACATTTCAAAGTGATTGCCCATTATAAGCATTAACAGCATTTATCCATGAGTAGTTGGCACAGTGGTTGGGGCAGAAACTAGTTCAGAAGTTGGTCAATATTTTCGCGTTCCATTCCTGAATAGCTGATAAAGATCACAATACTTTTGCTCGTTACTCACTCACTCTAATTAGTACTGAAAAGAAACCACTGGTGGGCGATTAATATCCTCTAAAAAGTATGTATTGTTATTACTAGCAAAGCAGTCAAACTCGCAGTTCAATTTGTTATGGTTGCAGCTGTGTTATGAATTACGTGGGCACATTAGAAAAGAAAGTAAGGACTAGGGAAACAATATTGAAGGTCTATATAATAAACCTGATTTCACTGCTCTTTTTGAAACCAAAGTGTAATATATGTGATTGTGTGAACTGCTGTATTATATTTATGGGTGAGGTGACTGGCAGAGCTTTTTTATACCCACATATAATGAAGATTGATCTGTCTCATTGCTTTATGTGTTTACTATATAACAATTTGCTTAAAAGTGAAATTTACACTTTAGATCTTATAATGAATTTTATATTTGTATAAATATGCTTGTAAAAATAGATTTTAATATACATATATGTGTGGGAATGAGTAATTGCAACAATGAAGGTACAAGGTGTGGAGATGGACAGTGCGCAAGATAAGCGAAGAAGAGAGTGCAAGGTGGAGATGAGTGTCAGGGGTGATTTGTGACAGAAGGATAGCAGCAAGTGTGAAAGGGAAGGCTTACTAGATGGTAGTGAGGCCTGCTGTGATTTGTGGTTTGGAGACAGTAGCACTAACAAAAAGATAGGAAGCTGAGCTAGCAGAGAGGTAGCAGGTTTGAAGAAGCTAAGATTTTCACTAGGAATGACCAGAATGGACGGGGTTAGAAATGAGTATATCAGAGGGACGGCTGAGGTTGAGTGGTTTGGAGACAAAGAGAGAGGCAAGGCTGAGATGGTTTGGACATGTGCAGGGGAGGGAATGATGATATATTGGACAAAGGATATTGAATACGGAGCTGCCTGGCAGGAGGAAAAGAAGAAGACCACTGAGGAGTTTCATGGATATAGACAAGCAGAACATGCAGAGGATTGGTGTGACAGAGGAGGATGCTAGGCATAGGGTGAGATGGAGGCAATTGATCCACTGTGGCAACCGCTAAAGGAAGCAGCTCAAGGAAGTAGAACAAGAACAAGCTTTTAATATACTATACACTGCCTTCATGATGAGTCTTTCTGGTAAGATTCTGTTATAACTACACCTCAATGGGAAAACAAATGTACCACATTTTAATTTGGGCAATGTTTAAATGAGAGCTAGCGCAACAATTGTGCATTTATTTTCTATTTAAATGCATTATTTACTAATATCAGGGATTAGCACAAAGGACTTTGACCCCCTGGTCATCAAATGTACATTCCAGAAAATATAGCACAACCATTTACAAAGAAATCTGATCCACTCTGCTAAAGAATTAAAAGACCAGTCATGAACATTCCATATCTACTGGTGCCCAATAGGCTGCTGTCAGCTAAGATTAGAAAAACTGAGGCTACAGTGGGCACAGGGTAGTACCACTATCTATCTATCTATCTATCTATCTATCTATCTATCTAGTAATAGAACATTGAAAACATGTTAATCTGTAATACAGGTAATAACATGGGTGTTGATTTATGCTGCAACATTCATATGGTGGAGGTAGAAAGCAAGAATCTCTCCTAACATGTACCATGAACAGTTCAGGCCGCTGCTAGTGGTATAATGGTAAGGGTTGCTTTCTGGTCCACTTTAGGCCTCTTAGGCCACTTTGAACATCATTTACACACAGCAGCCTAACTGGGCAGTTGCTGACTGTGTCCATCCCTTTATAACTGCGGTGTTGTTATGTTCTAACGGGCACTTTCAGCAGGATAATGTGCTGTGTCACATAACTCATGTAGTCTTAAACAGATTTTGCGACTTAAATGTCCTCCACAGTCACTAGACTAGGGTGGATGTAGCTCAGGAGGTAGGGCATGTCATATACTAATCAGAAAGTGGGTGGTTTGATCCTTGGCTGTTCCAGTTTGCATGCCTTGGGCATGATACTAACCTCAAGTTGCTCTCTGAGTATGAATGCGTGTGAATGTTAGATGGAAAGCACAGAAGGGAGTGCTTGGGTGAATGAGACAAGTTGTAAAAAGTACTTTGAGTGCTCAGGTGGAGTAGAAAAGCAACCATTTACCATATATTCAAGATCCATCATGAAGGTGTTGGTTACAAATCTGCAACAGCTTTGTGAAGCTATCATATATCAATAAGTACAAAAAAGTCTAAGGAATGCTTCCAGCACTTTGTTGAATGCATGCTATGAATGATTAAGGCAGTTGTTGCTTCCAGTGCATAATGGATTGTCACTAAATACAATAAATGCAAAGTCTTCACAACTCCAAAAAGCAATCCAGTTTTTGTATTCGCCATATTAAGAAAATATAAACATCACACTGTTGCCAAACATCGGTAGTTCATTCTGTGAGAAAGGAAGAAAATATGGAATAAAGGACACCTTGTATATAGAAACTACAGTCTCTGTGGTTCCCTTAATATTTCATCTTATTCTAAGACATCTATTCTGTCAGGAACAGGAATTTGGTGCGTTCTCCTTTCAATACGTGTAGTGAAATGGTGCTATGTTTTTCACAGAAGTAATGAGAGGAACAAGCCTAACTTGTATAAGGCTTGAATCTGAAAATGTTACCACATGAAGTGAAACACTGGTATAAGAAAAAAACATACTGATGCCTGAGTAAGAGAGAACAATAGTATTGTGTACCATCCTCCTGTATAGGTTTTAATCAATGAGCAGAGGTCTGACCACCCAGGCAAGACACTACTGGATGGAAAAGCTACGCCAGTCAGTGCCCAGTGTGAGAGATATGAGGAAGGACTATGGCTGTCAGTCATCGCACAACAAAACCCCCTGGGTACAACCTTTATCTCATCTCCAGGGCAACCACATACTACCAAATTCCATCTGCTGACAGCGCCTGACAAAACACAGACAACACTGCAGGAAGAACACTGAAAGTCTTCCTGCAAACACAGTGCATGCTTATTTCACTATTAGGACTTGGCTAATAGGGATAGTCTTAACAGTCATACATTCTGCAAAAGCAATTCAGATATTTTTAGTTTTGGGGTGGCAACTACATCTCAGTCAATATAGTATATAGTTTCTGTGTCTGGTTGAACCACATAATCATGATTATGGTACTGTTTGTATATAAGGTACCAAATTAACACCCTCCTGGGTTTTAGTATCCAAAGCATGAAAAATAAATATTTTCCCCAGTAGGAAATCAAACATTATTACTTCATTTTCTGTAAAACACACTGATACTAAGTTGAATTCCATTTAGCAATTTCTAGTTGATCCGGGCTTCAGTTTAATATAAGAAAATTCCTCCTAGTATGTCAACCTTTTAGACCCAAATTGCAAAGACGGTTGTTATGAAACTATTACATTTCTGAAGCTCTCAGTCAGTTCAAAATAAGTTTTAAAGTTCACAGACTTCCTATACACAAAAACCCCCTGCAAGCTCAAGAAACATATATCAAAAGAACCTTTGAAACGGTCCAACTGACCTGCTAATGTGGAGACATATTAGAACATCTGTCTGCTGCACTCCCAGCTCACTGTACAATGTGACTGACATACTCATTATAACACTAATTACACAGCAGCATCCTTGTTGTGCTTTCACTCCTCTAAATAATTCTTTGGGGTTTTAATGAAGGACCTTAACACAAATTAATGCAGAAAAGCTTTTAAAACCTTAAGTCGCAGGAATAAATATGTTCCATTAAAAAGCTTTACTATGCACTCATCTTCAGTTTGTGCTAAATAGCTACAAGTTTACACTTCCCCTAAATGACTCACAGTGAGTTTAAGATATTCTGTGTCACATTTACAAGCTACATTCCTTGACTTTGCTATACATCTTTGCCTTCCTTGAGGCAAACAAACAAAAAGAAAAGCAACCTGCAATAATGTTCTTTTTTGGTAAGAGATAAGATAGACTTTATTAATCTCACGAATGAGAAACTCGGTGTTGCAACAGCTCAAGTTACAGGTAGTACAAAGGGGGTAGAAAAAGGTGCACAATCTTCAAAAGGGCGTTGGATCCAAAAATGATCTCCATTTCCCGAGTTTAAATTAAAAAAGCACAACAGCGATGAAAAAAATCAATATTTTATTACATTAACTATGCATAATTGTTCTGAGAGTCCTTACCTTTCACTATGAACAAAATCAAACCTGTTGGATCATCTGAGCTCCTCACACTGCCAAACCCACCAACCCCCCC
>VVHJ01064705.1:0-19740 GCA_015107715.1 Tylochromis polylepis
AGCATTTCACTTGTGGAAGACTAACTTCAAACAGAAAGGCCCACAAACAAACAGCAACTGAAGGCTGCTGCAGTAAAGAGGAGGAAACCCAGCATCTGGTGAAGTCCATGAGCTCAAGACTTCAGGCTGTCATTCTCAGCAAAGGGTTTTCAACCAAGTATTAGAAATGAACATTTTATTTTCAGCTATTTAATTTTTCCAATTACTTTTGAGTGCTTTAGTTTCTCACATTTGTATGCAATTTGTTCTTCAGCCCACTGAATTAAAGCTGAAAGTCTGCACTTGAACTGCATCTTAGTTGTTTTATTTAAAATTCATTGTGGTAATGCGCAAAAGCAAAATTAGGAAAATGTTAGCTCTGTCCAAATATCTCTGGACCTAACTGTATATCTAGCCAAGTGGCGAGTGTATAGCCTATTTAATACGTTTCTTCTGACCAGTTTGAGAACTGAGAATAAATGTCAAAATAATGAAAAACAGGGAGTAACCAGACCACAGAGTTCAAATTGATCAAGGTAGTTGGTTTTATTGAAAGTCGACCTATTACACTTTTTTCTAGGTCACTATTGCTGATATACTAGAATTGCTTTGCACAGTTCACAGTTTAAAATAGTACAGCCAGAGCTGTGTGCCTGGCTGTACCTTACCTGTCAAAGAGAGGTAAGGACATCGCATCTCTTTGACATCACACATCCCAGAGACTAAACCGTGAGACGCCATGTTTTGAGCTGTCTGTAAGTTTGCTGATCTGATATTTGAAAATCTGGCCACGTTTAACATGAGCATACATCACTGTAACATATGACAGATAAAAAACATGTAATAAGGGCTTTTTAAGCTTTCTTTAGGTTTGCTGTTAAATGTATCTGTGTGTAAATATGAATGTAGTTTGATTTAAGCATCTGATTCCTGTGGTCTCCCAATAAACCTAAGTGGTATATTTCAAATATTAAAAAAAAAAAAGAATATTCAGAGCCTGTCCTTCATCTCAAGTCTTCAAGTCCCTCTGGAATATATAAAACTAACATTGTTTGGGTGTTTACTTTTCTGGCTGACAAACTATTTCCATGAAAAAAAAAAACTGCTTCCATCCACTAACAACAGCTAAAATGACTGATGTGCCACACAACCAATCAGGAAAATATTTTTTAATTTTCAACAAATTCACTTCCCCGTGAGCGCTCATATGACTCACTAATAATGGAGACACTTACTGAAGAAATTGTCCTGCTAGATTAGTTTGCGAAGTTGAAGGCAGTGGCTTTATAACTGTGTTGCAGTTTGTTGCAAGACCGATACTGGATATTCTATTTAAAGTGTCTTTTATTACTAAGCACCATTTCCAACATTTAGAGCTTTGATTATATTTCTGTTTGATTTTCATCGTTCAATTAGAGTATTTTAATCATCCGGAGCACTCAGCAAAGTTCACAGGACTCAGTTTATGTCGAAGTGCTATCTCTCAAAGTTTGACATTCTACAAAAACATATTTCCTCATTTGGCGTTTTGATCATGATGGTGGAGAATGCCGTCCAACAGGGTGGCCCAAAATCTCCCATAGGCCTTTCTGGGTGGATGATGGTGATTGCAAAGGCTGTAGCATACGATACTTGTCATTTTTTTTATACTTTTCAAACCATTTAGTAATGTCTTGTGTCCTGTAGATGGGGAATTATTGCCCTAGAAAAGCAGTAGAATTGAAATGGATAGAGATGCTCTATGTATGTTTGTGTGTGCAGACCACCCTCTGTAAATTGACAATCCCAAGTACAGCAGCAAATCTACAACAGAGTTGCTGAACAAGAAAAAAGAAAAAAAACTCAAGGTGCTGCAATGGCCCACTCAAAGTCCAGACCTCAACCTGATTGAAATGCCATGGAGAGAGCTGTGCATAAACAAATGCCCATAAACCTCAATGAACTGAAATAATGTTGTAAAGAAGAGTGTGCCAGTATTCCTCACAATGATGTAAGAGGCTGATAAACCCACAGGAAACCATTACTTCAAGTTATTGCTGCTAAAGGTGGTTCTACAAGCTACTGAATCATAGAGTGTACTTGCTGCTTCTTCATTTTAGCTTAGTTTTAGTTAAATAAATAATGACACTGCGTAATATGTATGGTAATGACTAGATAATTTTTTTATTATGTCCTGATATGTAAAACCTTAGAAGTGAAAGAGATTGTACTTTCTGTTGATGGCTTAAAATTAGAGGAGGGCGGATCGATCCAAATACTGATACTACAGATACCAACGCACAGCACTGTGTTAAGAAGTGGGCAACAAAACGGCCTCAGTACAAGAAAGAAAAAAGTTCTAATAGTGACCAGTAGAAAACCACCACACTCACACTGAAAATAGAGTACACAAGGTTTTTTTTTCTTTCTAAGCAGACCAGTGGACTGAAGACTTAGTTCTGGCCTGGAATCCAAGGCATGAAGCCACCGTGGTCAGAATAATTAGCCTGGTTACAAACAGGAAAAGGTGAGCTCTCGGAAGAACAAGCAGTCAATCACATATCAGTCTTGCATCTTCCCAAGAAAGGCTTTTCACCAGGTTTTCACACCAGATCCTGGGAATACAATTCTGAAGCTCTTCCTCTCCAGGTCTTGAGTGATTTCTTCTGGCTGAACACCCCCTAATTACAGAGTAGGCTTTTCCTCCCTAAACTCCTTTAATACACAGGTCCAGCAAACCAGCAGTTTCCAATCTGGTCTTTTATCACAACAAATTACGTGTAAACCCAAATTAAAACAAATCCTCCTTCCAGTAAAATTAAATTATTTTAAAAGCTAAACCATCCAGGCCAGGTTAAAACTATTGTCGGCCCAAATCCACACCAGTCAACCAGCTGGACTAGAGTGGAATCCCCACTCCCACATGGGTGCGGCTTATATCTCACGCACAAACACACACACACGAAAAAAGCATGCAATAACTGAAGAGGAAAATAATCCTAAACCAGTGTTTATAGTGAGATTCTTTCAATTATTCCTCCATGCCACATGCTACAACGACTAGTTAAAATATACATTTTATTTTATTTTTTTAGTCACATTTATAGGTGTTACACACTACGTGTCTTTGTCCGTGCACCTGTTGGCATTGTTCCACTGATCTAAATGTAGAAAGTGTCCGTTACTGTCTCTTGGTGTCACTGCTTGGTATTGATTGTAACACCAGATGGAAGCATCAGTTACACTCCCATCAGCATTTTCTCTCATTCTTGTGAATCCTGGCAGTTCTTACAGTGATGTAGAGTGTGATGTTGGGCTCTAAATGATAATTTAAGAAACAATATATTTGCCATCAAGCTCGTTCCCAAACACTAAATTAGCTAGGAGACGTGACAAAACTCTTGATTGCAAAACTGGACACAAAACCACCTGCAGCTGTGTGTAAATTCATCACTATTCCTGCGGGTGCTGTCTCATTAACCTGACAGATGTGCGAGTCTCTTCTCATGTGATTAACTTCGCTCACAAACTCCGCGCTCCTTCTAAGCCTTACCTGCAGCCACGTTGTCGCTTCATGTTGGACGAAACCCGTGAAAGTGGTGCGTTAGTTGCTTTAAACATCCCCCTCGCTCCTGCTGAAATGTTTTAATCAGCAGCAGCACGCATGCGACTTGGCTTTACGCTTCTTCATATTGTTCTGGATCAAACAGCTTCGTAAACACTGACCATCTTTTTCAGCCCCCAAACTCTACAAAGTTTGCTTAACTGAGCGTACATTTGCATTTTTCTTCTCTCTCTCTTTCTTTCTCTACAGTTATTTTTCCCCTGAGTTATTTGAGCTTTGAAGGTTGGATTTAATGAGATCATATTGTGCATCCATATTTGACTTGAAAATGACTTAGATCTTTGTTTACAATGCTTTCCTTCGTTTTGCTTGGGTGGATGTTCTGGTTGGATTATTATAAACACACAACTGTAGAAGTAATCACAGTATGAGCACCTTTAAATTTTCAAACTGGCTGTGCATTCTTTCAGACCGCATCAGTGACTTGATAAGTAAAATATGTTATCATCACAAGAGAGAGTAATAAAAATACTTTTTTGTAAAAATAAATGGCTTCTCATCAATCTAATAGAAAGCTAAGTAGAATGTTTCTCAAAACCAAACTATTCCTTTAAGTAAAAACACAAACTTTGTTTTTAAAATGCATTTGTGGCCTACTGCAAATATCTGATAATAACTCATCTATAATTGATTTTGGTTTAAATGAATTCTCAGAAACTCACACTCGAATTTAAATGTGATGTCTGTGTTGAGTGGCTGCTGTTTCTCCGCAGGAAAAAAAAAAGCCCCCTCACGTCTTCCTACTACCAGTTAAGTGGATTCTGTCACACATATTAAAACCAAATCTGCAGCAGAGTGTGACACATCAAAGGCGAAATGGGAAGCGAACCCCCTTGTTAATGGAGGGAATTGTGGAAGTGGAGACTGTGAGATGTTGGGGCGACATAATGGCACTGACAATCAAGCAGCTCTGTGCCCGTCCCTTTTCCCTGCAGGGGGATGTTGGTGGAGACGGAAAGCTGGAGCTTGTTGACGCTTCATGAGCTGACACTGAGTTAGCAGTCTGAACAGACAGTAGATAAGAAACTGAAAGATGGGCAGTGTGAGGGGGGAAAAAAAGGAGTTGGGAGCAATCTCCTGGATTGTCTCTTTGACGTTGATAAATTGATGAGCCAGATCTCACCAATCCACCAGATTGCTCCCTTGAGACTGAATGATACAAAAGAAATTTTTTTTGCCCCTTTATTTTCACTGAAGATAACCTCCTTAAGGGGGTGTTACAGCAAGATGAGAACACTATCAAAATGTATTGTTTCTCAGCCGTTTAATTTAAATCTGAAGCCTGCATTAAGATGAAGACCTTACATGATGTATGCCTTTATAAGTTCCTGAAGGCAGGCTGGTTTATCTGTTTCACTTCGCTCATCTCTAAACTGTTGTCAGGCACATTTTGCCAAATAAGATAACAGAGGAATGGTCTTTCCTGTCTTCTGAAACATGGTTAGTTATAAAAAAAAATAATGAATGCGATAAAGTGAAACATCAGTATTTTGTTAAATTGGTAAGTTTGTTTTTGTTCTCTCAAAAGCACTGCATTTATCACTCTGAGAACAAACCATCCTTTGGGCCATGGAAGTTGACACAAATTATTTGCTCCATTAAATCACACCTGCCGTTGAACATTTATTAAAAAATAAATCAGTTTTGAAATAATCTCAGAGAGAGCTGGGGTGGGGGGTGCAGGAGCTCACCTCTCTCTCTCTCTCTCTCAGCTGCATTGGTTAATCTCCTCCTTGTAGTTCATAGCCTCAGCACCCCCTCGGGGAGGTGGGATTTTTTTTTGCACTACTGACATGCATGTTTCATCTTCACAGGGTCTGAAGCAGCACTTGCTATAGAGAACTGCAGTTTTCCCAGGCCCCATAATTGTCTGTAGTTTGATGTCTTAGCTGGTCAAGCCCTCACATGTGTGCCAGCAGCTTCAGAGAGAGCTACAAAAAGATGCCTTTTTTCTTCTCCTGAATTACATCAGTGTGACCCTACAGCATAATGCCAACACCAAACACACACTGACTAATGACTCATATTTTTCACCAGCCACAGAATCTATGTCATCCTTACCTTTATACATGAAAATGTGTACATCACAATCAAATCAGGCACAAAACCTACAGAACTGAGCTTTTAAAGTAATCTGTGCCTGTGTTCATGCCGACAAGTATTTTCTGTTAAAGGCCTGTGAACATTTCCTTGCCATTTACACATCATGGTTGAAAAGTAAGTCTGCGGAGAAAAACTGAGAGAAATGTTAATTCAAAATGCCAGAGAGGCTCTGTGTGCAGTTCCCGTATAGTTGGCTTTTCTTCGATCCTGAAAATGATGTGAAAAACATTCACTGAGACAAAGTGCTAATACTTCCCTTAGGGTTGCCTCGCTGATAAGGTGAAGTCAATGTAAGCTTGTAATCGATTTCATCAGCTTGCTGCAGCAACCCTCAGGGCATTTTAGCAAAGAAATGCAGCAGTGAAGGAATAATTCAGTAATGCCTTAACTGTGACTTTGGAATGTTCTTTCTGTTGGTGATTATATTAAAATTAACCTTTGGTTACATGGAGGCCTAAGTAAGCCTAAGTAGTTAACAGACAATTAAAAAATATCGCATTGTTAGTGGCTGGTGGGTGTATGTATGATATTTGCTATCAGAGCTGCCTTAATTCTTTCAACAAGGTGCTGGAAACATTTCTGAGAGACTTGGTCCATGTTGACATGAAAGCGTCACATAGTTGCTGCAAATTTGTCAGCATTCAAATTTGTCATTCATTAAATGAATCCCAAAGGTGCTCTGTTGGATTAAGATCTGATGACTGTGGAGGCCATTTGAGCACAGTGAACTCACTGTCATGCTGAAGGAACCAGTCTGACAATACCTGAGCTTTGTGGCATGGTGTGTTAGACCGGTGGAAGCAGTCATCAGATGATGGGTACGCTGTGGATATATCACAGCCCCCGACACGCACGCGCACGCGCACACACACACACACACACAGCAGCAGCCTGAAATGTTGATACAAGGCAGGGCAGATCCATGTGTTACGACCCAGCCTAGGGGATTACTGGGACCTAACATGATGATGTGACTGTCCCCACTCCAACCACTCCCAAGAAAGGCCAGTTAACAACTGAATTTAGCCAGCAGCAATTTATTTGCCTCAGACGTGAGCTGGGCCCAAAATAACAAACAAAAGATCGCTAATTTCCCTAAGCTTACCTATCCAAACAAAAGACATGATCTTAACCTAACTCCTACAACAAAACATGAGAAAACGATTCAAAATAAAAAGGGCGGCTCACTCCTACCTGCTGCAGTGCTCAGTATTTACAGTGTTTATAGATTACAAGAAATATTTACAACAACTATTTAACTATTTACAAAAATTACAAAGCTCCTCTAACTCACCCAACATAACTCAACATGACTCAACATGACTCAAAACTCGGTCTCTCACAAATTACCAAAAGAAGGCAACTCAAGGTTGTCACACGAAATTCAAAACAGTAACGATCAGCTGGCGTTTGGCTGGAGGTAGCTGACGCAGGGAGAGCCAGCTGCAGTGGCCGTCAGCTGGCATTTTTAAATCTACTGGCCAATCCCTCGTCCAATCACGAACCTCAGGTGTCAGTTTGAACCAGCCAATCAGGTACCGTCATCCATCCAGCCTGGAGGAGGAGATAAACAGAAGACATACCCAAACACTCCCGATGGGAGGAGTCATACCGGTCACAAAACAATCCCCACCACAACAATGAAACATAACACGTGCTTTCGTGTTGTTTACACCAAATTTTGACCCTGCGATCTGAATGTCACGGCAGAAATCGAGACTCATTGGACTATTTTAGTAGTCAATAGGCTTAATATGCAATGTTTTTCCAATCTTCTGTTGCCCAGTTTTGGAACTTGTAGCCTCAGTTTCCTCTTTTTGGCTGACACCAGTATCACCCACAGTGGCATGCTGCTGTAGCCCATGTGCTTCATGGTTTGGTGTGTTCAGAGATGCTCTTCTGCATACCTTGGTTGTAATAAGTGGTTATTTGAGTTAATGTTGCCTTCCTATCAGCTTGAATCAGTCTGACCATTATCCTCTGACCTCTAGCATCAGCAAGGCATTTTCACCCATAGAACTGCTGCTTAGTGGATATTTTCTCTTTTTCAGACCATTCTCTCTAAACCCTCGAGATGGTTATGTGGAAAAATCACAGTAGATCAGAACTTTCTGAAATACTCAGCCCAGTCCATCTGCCACCAACAACCATGCCACTTCATCAGGTCATTGTGAACATGTCTGCCTGCATAAATGCACTGAGCTGCTATGATGGAACTGGCTGTTTAGAAATTTGTGTTAAGAGTATTTGAACAGGCGCACCTAATAAAGTGTTATCGGTGAGTGTATAAGGCTTTATACTTTTTTCCTGAATTTGCTATCAGTGTCAGAGAAAAAAAAAAATTACATAAAGTGAAATATTCTAAGCCTTGATTCTGGCTAATAGCTCATAAAAATCAGAGATTATCTCAAATTATTAGATTATTATTTTCTAAAATCAGTCAAAAATAAAGGATTCACAATACAGAAATGTCCAAATTCAGAAAAGTAAGTTCATTTATACACTCAGAACTTGATTGGGGCTCCTATGCCACAACTTACTGCATCGGTATAGTGTGGCATGAAGGTGTTATTTTAGCCCGGGTTCCTTTGATAACGGCCTCTTGTCTCTGATGTTCCTCATCCTTCTATGACAATAACCCAGTATGACCTGAACCCCCATAATCTGTCTTTGGGTTTTGTTTGGCCAATAAAACACAGCAATAGCATGGTCTTCAAATCATTTAATGGTATGGTTATGAAAATAATTAATTTTTCCACAGCATTTTATTGTTTTGAGATGCACTAATCTATAGTAGCTGGGGAGTGGTGTGTACGTATGGCTCCTACAGGTGGATGTTTACTGGAGTGGTGGAGGGCCGTAAATGTAACATGACATTTTGCAGCTTAAATAGAGAATCACATGGAGAGAGTGCGTTTAGTATGTGATGTGAGGCCAGATATCTATGAAACAGTGCTGCTCGTAGCCTCCCGAGCTTGCAGGCTTTGCTCTATATATACATATGTGCATATTCTAATTTCCTATAGGAAATTAGAATCAACTTTTTGCCAAGAGCAAATTAAGCGGGATCACTAAAAAGCAAAATGAGGCAAGGGACAGAGAAATGTATGAATAAATTCTATTAGCACAGAAATCACATTTTATTTTAACAACTGGCTGGATTTGTACCCTGCATTTTAACTAGCAACATTATTTTTTGATTTGATAAATTATATAATTGATCATCTTTTACCACATTTTCTCCATGTTGGGGACACATTGCTAACAGAATATATGTGTATATATGTTATGTATAGGTTATGTAGGGCATTTAATATGCATGGACCTACAAAAGCAACATTAAGTTCAGAGTGATTATGAGCATGCTCGTACTGAACACGTTGAATGTCAGCTCAGTGTTGTGGCATAAAAACTTTTAGCATTAGCTGACACCATCACTGAACGCCCTTTCCTGAGATGTGGCACATGTAATTTTCCTTGTTTGACTGTAAAGAGTAGACTTGCCATGTGCTCTCCATTAAAACACCCAGGGACAAAAAGACTCAAACATGACTTTGACTGCATCAACTGCTGAATCAATTGTTGGCTGTTTTTGTGTGGGCTACATGAATCACCTTGCCCTCCGAGCAATAGTTGTTGTTTACTTTTGCCATCCAGATCAAAATGAACAACTGTGAGTTATTTCCAAAGCTGCGAAAGAAAACACAATGAAGGCAAAACAAAAAGGCTTCACTGGGGACATCTGTGACTGAATCCTGACAGCTACATTACAGTGTTGCCTTGGAAGCATTTATCCAACAGGCATTGTTACCCATGGGTGTATGCACAATATTAAAGAGCTGGAGAAAAAAAAGATACCTGCTGTGGCTTCATTTTTTACAGCAATCTTGAGTAGTCTGTCACCTAATTGGACTTTTGGGTTTTTATGACTGGAATAGCCCACCTTAAATGAGAAAAACTCCAATAAAATCTACACTGTGTATAAAAGAATATCTAATGGTTATATATTCACGCTGTAACAAGCAGTAGTGAATGAGATGGAAAAGAATACAGAAGATCGGGATAATAAGCAACAGCTGAGGGTTAACCTGAAGCTCCCTTTCAGATAAGTGGGAAGGAGAAATATCACATATTTACACAAGCTTGCAGGGCAGAATCACAGCACTGACTTTTTAACACAGGATGACAGGAAATATCCATCTGCATTAGCACTAAAACTGCACTAATTCAGACTGGATTCAGACTGGATGTTACACACCAAGGATGTCTAACCCTAACCCTAGTAAAAGGCACGAGATATGAATCTCCTGCCATCATTAGATCATACGCCATATTCAGGCACAATTTATCCCGTTTATCCACTATATGTGTTTGTGGTCTGCAGCAGCTCAGTTGCCAAGGAAATATGAGATATTTTTACATATCTATTTGTGATCTTAAACAGGAGATGTATGTAGAAGCTTATAGCTGTCTACATTATGCATTAAAAACACTCTCACTGGGAACACATGCAGACATCAGTGTTTGCTTTAAGACATTATTCAGTGAGATCTGGTTTTATTTTTAATAGAAAGTGACTCGAGCAAATTCCGACTGGGATCCTAAACTTGCTTAGAATTTTTTTTTTCTTTTTTTTTGAGGCACTTCTTGTGTTGCTTTATTCCTTTTACTAATAGAAGCCTTTATTATTTAATATACACTGTGGTGAATTCAGCCAGCACTATATTTATGAAGTTGTGGATGAACAGTTCAGTTCACTTCCTCCTTAGTTTATCCATGTGCATAGTGCAACATAATATGTCAAAGCTCATCATCTTTCTAAAATTACTGCAGCTCTAATGAGCTAAGGGGGGCGGGCTTTAGTGCAAAAAGGAAGCTAAGATCAGCTATGGTAGTCATCTTACAGTAGCACACACCTACTGTCACCTGGATCCTAGCCTGCTGTCGCAAGGCCAGAGAAACAACATGAAAATGATCAAAACACACCCAGGGCTCTGACTCTGCACACCATTTCATCACAAGCACTACACTAGTGAGGAGGCCCTTCTGGACTCTGGTGATTATAAGCCCTCATTTTCTATTCTGGCTCATCAAACCAGCTGTCTAAACAAAGCGGAGTTTGCTCAGGTACCTGTTCTTGGATAGAGGAAATGCTGTGCGTGTGAGAATTATCACCATGCTCTGTTTTGCATCATTGAACATTTCTGGGTACTCGCCTAGATCCTGACCCACTTTGGTGTCTTTGTGTTTCCAATATTTAGATCAAGAGATTTTTTTTAAGGAAGATAAATGCCGTGCTGTCTGACTGAGTCTGGAGTCTATGTCATCGAGCGGATGAATTAAACAAATGTCAGAATGGGGGTGGTGGTGGATATTTTGATGAAACAAGTCCGCTATTCATGTGAGTGGATTCACGACACCCTTTTCCACCCGAAAAGATAACACAAAGACGAACGGCTGCATCAAATTTGAGTCGTTAAACCTGTGAGCTGTTTGACTTGAACACATTGTGAGAAGGTGTGGTGCGACTGGTTTATGAGGCAATCGATTTATTGTTTTGTAAATCAAATACGAACACACAAATCCAGAAAGAAGACAGTCGTGAACATTTATTTGAATTGTAGGGAGGCTGTATTACTTCTATCAATCTCAAGCGTTAATCACTGTGAACCATATGTAGAGCTGCAGACAGCACCATTCATTATGACTACCACTTTGAAAATGACAAGAGGTGAGCTGTGACTGGCTGCTGGAGTGTATTGTGGAGGTAGTGACGGGTCGGGCCCGTAAAGTATCTTTGACACTTGGCCAGAACGCCAGCAGTGGGCTCGACTTATTTAATGAACTAACATGTTCATGTTGGCAGCCCTAACTGAAGCATTTATTAGAGAGCTGGGAACAGACACAGGGTGCACTCAGGTTGGTAATGACAACAGACAACAAATAACAGCACCTTTAAATAAAATAAGGTGGAGTCGTGTTGAGATTGTTAAAAAAAAAAATTTTTTCTTTACTTTAGGCCACAGTGCCAATCAAAATGAAAGAATACTGAACAGAAGAGACATTACGCCAAAAGTCCATTTCAAATATCAAAAATAAATGAATGTGACTTTTCAGCTCCAAAAACAGGAATCTAAATTTTCTAACCTGAGGAGATTTTTACAGGTCAGAAAAATAAATAAATAAATAAATAAAAGTCCATATATATAATACATATATAGTCGAAGGGATCAAGCACACATAAAAACATTAAAAAAAAAAAAGGTTATTGTCCACCAGGAGTGTGGCCTGCTGTCTTCTTAGTGCATAGCAACCTGTAACACAAATACAGCAGAGATAAATGGACTTGTGTACTGCATTCTGGAAAACCCCCCCAAAACAAACTAACAAACAAACAAAAAAACAGATAAAAGTAAATACTTGCAAAAAATTTTACAGGTTCGCTTTTTTTTTTTTTTTTTAATATTCTTGCTTTCTTGGCAAGAATTGGATGATAAGAGTGACACTACTTTTGTGCTGCTACAGTAATTATGAAGCCTAGAATAAAAACTGGATTTTCCCAGTCAATCCTAGTCTGAAAATCAGAGAGGAAAGCCCACTAGTAGATCGATTTATAGACAGATAGACAGATAGATAGCTTACAGAATTAATGAAGAAACAGACTAAATAAACCATTTTCTGCCTGTGTGGCATGGAGCCTCTTATCAGACTCTGAAATATGAATGAATGTTTCCCAAAATGTCAAGTGATTCTTTTCTTTCTATACATCAATGAATGGCACTATTCATGTGACAAACATCGAGTCATGTCGTGTGAGTGGATTCTGATTTGTATGACAGATGACACTTGTGTCCTTGGTGTGTAGCTGTTTGTTTGTCTGTGCAGAGAGCCTTTGAGCCCCGAGTCTGACATTTTGGCTGGATATGCATCAAATGCAGTGAGGTAATTCGCCTCCATCCACTAGCTGTCTCTTTATGAATCCCCCAGTTATAATCTGTCAACACGCGCCTGACATCCTGGGTGATGTTTTGTATAGAGACGCAGCTTTTAGCCAGAGACAATCAGCTTGTCCTTGAGATGAATATAGAAAGAGATAGACTCTTCGCTCTCACCTAGACCTTTTCAAATAAGCTTTTTATTGTCTTGTTAAAAACAAATAGGTGCAATTACTTGAGAAAATAAGAAAGTCAGCACAAGAGCTGTCAATAAAGAGTGTGAAGCCATCGTTTGCTCACGCAGCTGCTTACAGAATTAGCGACTAGCCTGCAGCATGTTGCATGTCTGTGAATGTCTCCGTCTCTCTCACAGCCAGTCTGAACCCATAAGCAGATGGTATCATTACATGACTGCAGAATGTGTTGATAAAACGTCAAGCTGTGCAAAGACTATTTTCTATCATTTATATTTATACTTATTTTCCTGTCTGATTACCAAGTCAGTGATGACACTTCCAGAGTGTCATATTGTACACTACTTGGGAATGAAATTATTTAAACTTACAGAAAACAAACTTACCTTCTGTCTGCATTCTGTCTTCTATATCTATTTATTTAGGTCTGTATAAGAAACAAATACAATACCATACAAATATGAAGCTGTGTCTAATAAAGACAGGACACAGGACAGAACAGCCAGTCTGGTTTTGCCTGCAGTTCATCAGTTAATTGGTTTAATCTGCACAAAAAACATACAAATCCACAATGGTCTTAGGAGGTTTTATGTATTAAGAATATTTCTTGGCTGGGCAAAATTCCTCTTTTTGTGCTTAGGTAAGCTAAAAAAAAAAGTGCTGGTTCTAGCGTTGCATTTGTGATATAGGAAAGCTAATAAGAGTATTTCTCAAACGGTGAAGCTGTTCCTGAGAATTTTACTTTTACAATGTTTTGAGCATTGCTAACAATGACAAAAGTTAATAAATACTTTTGTCACTATTTTCAAGAAAAATGCTTACAGAAGCATTTTTCTTGAAAATAGTGTCATCAAACACCTATACAGGTTAGCAAGAACCCTTGCTGATGTCAATTGGTTGATAACTTCATTCTTTCTCACATAGCCCTTTTCTCACAGATCTGCTTTCAGGTAACCTGTTTTAAACAGCTTCATTGCGGTGAGTATTTTACTTTTAGACTGCTTTGCTCATTGTTAATGATGCCAGAGTTTAACAGCGCTACCTCATCTGTTATCAACAACTACACAGGCCAACAGGAACTATAATGAAGAAGTAATATCAAAAAAATCACTTGATGATCTGATAATTCCTCACAGAAATTATGGCTAACCTGTATTAAACAGCTTTAACTGTGTTAAATAGCTTTGAAATATGAAATCACAGCACAACTGATATGATGATGAGTGTCCAAAATGTCAAAAAAGTTTGTGTTAAGAAAAGTTTCCTGCTATATCCATAAAATTGGAGAAACATTTGCCAAAGTGTAAGAATTTCCTTTTAAATATAAATCAGATCACCTCTCTATGAATAAATACAAATGAAAAGGTTAAAAAAAGAGGAAAGTACCTGATCATAGTTACCAGTACTGTACCTCCTTATCCATTTGTGATTTGGAATCTCTTTCCATCATGTTGCATCATCCTTTCTCTCCGAGTCCAAACTTATTTCTGTGTACAACAAACAGAAGAAAGAAATGATCTTTACTTTTTCATCAGCAGAGATGCAAATCCAAGAGAATCTTTACTGATTTGGCTATTGTGTATTCTATTAGGAGCACTGAGGCTGCATAAACATTTTTGCCAAAGGTGAAAAACTTGGCAAACTATACAAAAGAGAGAGAGAGAGAGAAAAAAAACAGCTGCTGGTTTTTATAGTGCCTGAGGCTGCAGCCAAGGTCTACGCAATGTACAAGAATCACCATGGATACGCGTGCGGACTAATGGCATCTGAGGAGATGACTAGCCTGCAAAGACAACTGCAAAGTCTTCATGAGTTTCATTCTTTGTGCAAAGAAAAAAAAGGAACAATGAATAATGACTCATTTAAAAAAAAAATCCCCTTTGTAATCTCAGTGTGGGAGCAGTTTTATTAGTGGCATTCATTTTAAGAAATACATCAACATCCATAGCAGGCTTTGGGATTTCATCTCTTGGCTGGTCTTGAGCTGGCGGCAGGCTTGTTATGAAAATGGATCTGAGAGCGCTTCTGGCAAAGGGTGCATGAACATCACTGAGATGCACAGAGTTTCCAGCAGTAATGATTACTTCCAAGTCATAGGTGCAGATAAACAGGAGAGCTAGTTTTAAGAGGAAAAGTGGTACTGAAACTATTTATGATTCATATTGCAAATATAAAAATCAAACTTCAGCTATTTAATCTTTCTTTTATTCCTAGCAGTCATGTAACCTCTGCACTTGTTCAAAGAAAAACTGAACAATCACACGTAATCCTTTTAATTAACCGCAGTATCACTGAAATGTTTTCAATGAAAATGCTGTTTTCTGTGGGTTCATTTAATAAGATGCACAGTGCTGCGGCTCACTGCTAGTCTACAATATTATTCTGTGAAAATAATCTTGAAAAATATCCTGTGTGACAACGCTACTGATGACGTACAAATTGACGACATCTTGTGAATATTGCATTATGTTGACACAAACATTCTTTATATATGTTCCCCAAGTAATCATTTTCACCTTATTGCTTAGGGAGGCATTATATAGCTGTTTTGTCAGGTGATTTATGAAGGACGACACTGCATACCTACCTAGCTACTTCCCTGGCCAGTGAAGGACCTGAACTTGTTTGATGGCTAAGTGTAATCTTCAGGTCTGTAGGAGCCGTTTTCATTGCCTTCTGCTGTGGAGAGGAGTAAACAATGACAGTGATGGTTAGTGCAACAATTATGATTGTGTCTTAATTTTACAGTACATGACTTTTGTTAAAAATGTAGGACAATGTCGGTGTGGTAGTGTGAGGTATGTTTGAAAGCCTGCAGAATGGCTTCTTGAAGAGGCTTGCTCAAAAGCAAGTCTTACCCCTGTCTATAGGTTATATATATGTCCATAATGAAAAGATAACATCACACGGTTGCTGCAGATTTGTCAGCTGCACATCCACAGTGTGAATCTCATATTCCACCTCATCCCAAAGGTGCTCTATTGGTTTGACATGCAGTGACTGTGGGGGCATTTGTGGGTACAATGAACTGATTGTCATGTTCAAGAAACCAGTTTGAGCTCTGTGACATGTCATGCTATCCTGCTGGAAGCAGCCATCAGATGATGGGTACACTGTAGTCATAAAGGGATGAACATACTCAGCAACAATACTCGGGTAGGCTGTGGTGTTTAAATAATGCCCAATTGGCACTAAAGTCCCCAAAGTGTGCCAAGAAACTATTCTCCATACCATTACCTATGGTACAAGGTAACTGGATCCATTCATGTTTACACCAAATTCTGACCCTACCATCTGAAAGTTACAGCACAAATCGAGACTTGGCAACGTCTCACCATTTTTTACTGTCCAATTTTGAGTGAACTCTAGGGACAGTTTCCTGTTTTTTGCTGACAGGCGTGGAACCCAGTGTGGACTTCTGCTGTTGTAGCACATCTGCTTCGAGGTTTGACATGTTGTAAAATAAGAGATGCTCTTCTGCAAACCTTGGTTGTAATTCCTATCAGCTCTAAGAGTATAATAACATGAACACAACGACATGCTTGTGTTCAGCAGGTTCTTGACCATGTTTAATCACCTAAATGCACTGGGTTGCTGCCATGTGACTGTGATTAGATATTTGTGTTAAGGAGCAGTTGAACAGGTATACACAATGAAGTGGCTGGGTATGATAATAATAATAATAATAATAATAAAAAGAGTTAGAGACTAATAGACACTGTTTTTGTCCTTGATTAAAGGCAGTATTTTTTCCCACTGGGGACCTTTGCCCTGGGATGGATGGATGAATGACATTCATCACGGTATGTGCAACTGTTGTGATGAAGGTCTTATATAAAGCAATGTTATTAATTAGTAAACGCTACAGCTGTAATAAGCTGTGTCTGTATTATTGTGCAGATGCATAATCAAAAATGATTGTAGCCTCAGAGGTGAAAATTCTCCAACGATTCTGCACTAATATAAACAACTACTGATGCTACATCTCACTACGTGCATATATCTTGTTATGCATTACATGCACGAGTGTTACAAAATGCACCCTTCTGTTGAAAAAAAGTCAATAGAAGTTGACGAGTTATGAATAACTCAGCAGGTATCTGACCATAGGGATTAAGCGGAACTGTATTTGCAGAGTAATAAAACAAAAACTGAAGTGAAAAATGCACACAGAGCTACAATAAGAGCATTACTGAACAGCAGAAAGGAAATGTGCAATAACGGGTCCAGCTGAGACAAAAGCATCCAAGACTGACAGCACATAATCTAGGCAATAACACACACGTTGCTTTCTGCAACTCCAAAACCTCTCCCCTTATTTCTGCACATACAATTGATCTTAACATCTTGCCTGGCACAGTGCAAATACTTCACTCCAAGCCATTCTCATACAGTCAGTACTCTACCATTCTTCTAATCAGATGATTCATTATTTCTAATTATATTGCCGTTTTAGTTAGATTTTGCTTCCTATACCCCTTTTGTTTCCATTATTTTAATTGCATGTCTGTGCTTTATTGTGTTTTTAATGAGCTGTCAGACCTGTGAAAGCGCTCACACTTACAGCTAATGTAAACGAGCATTAATAGGGAATCTATCAGAATGTGCCATGAGATGGAAATTATATTTCAATCCCTCAAGTGTGACACAGCAAGCCGCAAGAAAATATTGCTGTTAATCATAGAAATATAAACAAATACAATGTGGTTTATAATACTGTGGGTAGTATTGTGAGTTAACGTTAAAATGAACATTCAGACATCAACATAAATGAGTTTTCAGGCGGTTTTAATGTGTCACCTATGATTTCAAGTAAGCATTTAGAGTTTTTGCTGAATGGGCGAAAGGAATCCAGTGAGGAAACTTTCTAATCCTCTCCCAGTTATGCCTCATTTAATGTTAAAAGTGTGAATCACTGATTATTTCAACAAACCTGACTCTGCAACTGAGGTTGTGACAGTGTGGCTATGATCCATTGTTTCCACTCACCTGTTACGTTCCTGTTCTCTTTGACCAAAACACACCACAGTGTGTTTCTTTATCTACGGAGAAGAACAAATCAGTGTTATAAAGAATGAATCGGTCCTATGTATCATCAGTAGTTAACAAGTATTGATGCACAGGCTGCATGCAAGCAATATGTACACACAACACTTATTACATTCCATCACTGTGAAAAAAGTAAACCAATTCAAGGTATTATAAAAGTGACATTTTATTAGAATTACTTTTATATCACCGATGTGGTGTTTAGTTTGCCGAACAATATTTTAGTGTCTTTTTATTAAAATTTATTCTCTCTTTTATAACAGCTGAATTCCTTGTGGATCTAGTTAGAGATGGGAAGGGATTTTAATTCAACAGTGCATTTATTTGGGGTTAAAACGGGCAGGTTTACTTTTTTTTTAAGTGGAAGTTAGATTAGGATTATCATTAGGGTTACCTGCTTAGTGTTTAGTCTTCCTTTGAGTCCCGTGATCTACACTCTTAATGAGAGTCAGGCTTCAGGTGTACTAATCACAAAAGAGAATTCAAATTGCTAAATAGATCTCAGCTTCGATATTTAAAGAACGGAAAGTTACAGAGCAGGTTTCTCAGGTTAAATGACAGAAATGCAGAAAGGCGTTAGCAGAGACATTGATGAGTTGCTGAGGCCGGTGTTTTCCCCCCTCAGCAATAACATTCCAGAAGGTAAATACCAGCATCTAGATCCCGTATTGCCCACATGCTTTTCTTTAAGCTCCAAATGCTGAGCATTTTTAAGGCATTATTATGATAATATATGAGGACTTCTTACCTCTTTAAACGCCATATCATTCTCAGAGTCAATCAGTGTCTGTTTAATGATGTAAAACTTCAGAGAATGAATTAAGAACAGAAGTTTATTAGTTTCTTAAGAAAGTGATCAGATATTCAAGGATGATTGAGCAGTAACATACGGTATTTTACAAATGATTCATTTGGGACAGGTTGGTGGGTTTTCTTTATGAAATGAGTTAGCCGTTACCTGCAAGCAGATGTTAGGTTTTTATAAACAAGAAGCTTGAATTGCGTCACGTATTGCATTAACAAACTCCAGAAAAATATCAATTTAAAGCGTCACAGGCTGCTATTTAGGAAAGTCTTACACACTGTGTTGGGGGGTTTATGCTGTTTTTATTAAATGCCTTATATACAAATACAGATTACACACAGAACAAAGCACGCATTAGAAATTACACACTGTACATTGCTTTCAACCAAAACTGTGTTTTGCACGATCACGATCTCACATCATTTTGTATCATTTAAAGTCACAACATGGCCTAGGGTAATTTTGCCTGATATCTCAACATTAAACATTTTTTAGAAGAAACTTTTAGGTCATTTAGACACTCTGCATTCAGGTCTTCAACTCTTCTTAAAGGATAGGTTTCCATTTGTTGCATTTAATGTTATTTGTGTTCAGGGGAGTGTTTAAATTCTCTGTTGGTTAGTTATGGTTTTTGCAAATCAAGTCACAGTTGCCTGCAGATTAGTACTGCTCGGATAAAGTGACAAAAAAACAACTG
The DNA here is from genome assembly GCA_015107715.1 of Tylochromis polylepis. NCBI lineage: Eukaryota > Metazoa > Chordata > Actinopteri > Cichliformes > Cichlidae > Tylochromis > Tylochromis polylepis. Next base: position 19,367 of record VVHJ01064705.1, read on the forward strand.
TTTTTATTTTTACTAAACAAAATAATAATACAAAATAAGTGGAAAAATTTGCCTTGAAGAAATCTCTCAATGAAGTAATTTTTGAAATACATTACTTAAATCAGACTGGGCCTACAGCCACCACCAATCAGTGAACTCTGGAGAAAGGTTGAAGTTTCCAAAAAAAGACTTTTTAAAATTTAAAGTGAACACATTTTCTCTGTAGCTGTGGCTGGTTAAAGACTCATCCTGCCTGTAAAGTCATTTTGGCTCACTGACAAAGAGCTAAGCTGGATTTTGTGGGCCGTTTTCCAAATTAGGAAAAAAGTGCCAATAGGGTTTGAATAACTAAAAAAAAAAAAAAAAAAAAAAAATACTTGCATAAAAGGGCAAAA
>VVHJ01064705.1:26872-37505 GCA_015107715.1 Tylochromis polylepis
GGCTCAAAAAAAAAAAAACTTAAAAAAAAAAAAAAAAAAAACTCTTTAGGATGGGTTTTAATTGATACTGTGCACTCAGGGGAATGAAATGTTATGAAGTGATATGGTGGCATAGTGGAACTTTTCCCTGGGTTTTGCTTCTTGAGAAACTTCCAGGCTCTCTGTGTGGAATATTGCAGGAACCAACAAAGGTCAGAAATAGATTCAACCTCCTGTGACTTTCAAAAATGATTATTTTTCATTTATAGTTCTAAGCTGGAAGTGAACATCACTGAAAGATAAGGTGCTGTGCCCTTAAAGACGGGGCATTATTTATTGTGAAGCATGAGAAGCGTGGTTTAGAAGCATTGCATATGCCACTTCCTGCATAAAATATATCAAACTTGATGGAAAAATGTGCATGTCAGTGCAGAAAGTCTGACTGATGCTTATAAATGTTTTGGAGAAGGTAGCTAAATGAAGTACATAATAATGGATGGATAATTATGCATCCCCTATCTGTTAACTATTCAGACTATTTCTTGACTATCTTGACTATTTAATTCGGTGTTTTATTATTAAACTATTATAAGACCACTAAACATCTGGTGCTGCTTCACAAGTTTGTTCCCAAAAGCTGAAAAACACAGAAGAGAACTGGAGTTGATTTGGTGCGGGCAACAGAGCGTTGAATTGCTGGAGATGCCAGAGTGCATCAGGTGGTAGACTCTGCAAAATCTGGCTTATCTTTACTAGACAGCAACCACAAGCATCCTGACTTCACATCATCTAATCACATCAGCTAACAAAATAATAATCATTTTATTTCTTAAAAACAGAATTAGGGAAAAATGTATTTATGTCTTCTAATACATTACTGCAAGGTTTTTTAATTCATTTTCAGAAAAATCCCTTTATCGAACACTTCCAGGTGCCCATGGAGCATAACACCAAGCTACTGGAACAACTTTTCAGTGTTTCTCTCTGGTAAAAACAAGTCAGTCTGCACCAAAGATACTAAAAAACATAAACACACTATTTATTATTCTGTGTTTTACTAGATTTTATTTATTTATTGCTTTTCTTGCATCGAGACACCGCTAAAGAAAGTCATGAAAGAACGACATGAAGCAAATAGCGCTCCTAAGTATGGAACCCATGCCTTTCTGCTCCCCAGTGCCCCCTCAACCACTTGGCAATCATATGATGGTGGCATCTGTGTGATTTTGACTGCTATGTACTTGTTTATATGGCTGAATTAAAGCATGAGGAACAAAACAAAAGCAGTGTCACGGTATACTGACTGGTCCACAACGGAGAATATCTTCACTTTCTTTAATTCCAGGAACTCTAATAGCTGCTGCAGATATCAGCCTCACACAATTATTTTATTTGTAACACCCCCTCTAATCCCTGCAGGAACATAATGTCAGTCAATATTCATGAGGGACCTGCATCAACTGTTTATTGTTAATCGTGTCAGTCTGGTCGATAGAAAATGATGCTTTTAAGTTGATTATGATTTATAAAAAGAATCAATGTCATATTTTATTTGTTAAGAGTGAAATCTGATACAGCGTTCACCTTTTTGGGAGCTGCGGATCACTTCCCACTTCTGAAACCAAACTAACACCTTTTTGTTAAACGATCTGCCTGAAGAAAGCACGCTATTCTGCTGTATGGTTTATTCATGACGGCAGGGATAATCAGACCCAACAGACCAAAGGTTCATGTAAACAGCATAACCTGAAACTGGAGTAAGGCCAAAGGGTATGCAGAACAGTAGACTAAGGTATTGTCTCTTTTTGTAATTGTTGGATCATGCTCATTTAAAGAGATTTAGTGGAGTTTAAAGTGCTTACGCTTCTTTTTCATCATGATCTAATCTCTTCTAATCCTTTCCAAGCTTGCTATTTCGAATCAAGCTTTACTATGATACATGCAAGTGTTCAGTTCCTTTTAAAGGCTGAATGGATTTTAAATCAGCAGTATAAAATGTGTTGAAAGCTTCAGTGAAACTGGTTGATGGCGGACGGGAGTTACATAGCTCAATATTCCTCCAAGTCTGCCTGTAATAAAAGAACATATACAGTCTATGTAATGGAGTAATTGCATCTTGTATTAGGTGTGGCTCCTTCTGGTAATGCTCTCTGTCACAAAAGCATAGCTATCAGTGTGAAGGACATCAAGTACAGCTATACAAAAGAAATTACATTCAAAGCACTAGTACACACTCTCCTTCTCCTGTCGGGAAATGCTGATTCAAAGTCCTCTGGTTCCTGTGTGGCTTTATTTGTGTGAACACGAATTTGACTAAATTAAAGTTAGGGATTATGTCAGGGATTAAGTTGTTCTGGGGATCCTATACTGCTCTTTTTTCCTTGCATGAGTCTTTCCTCACAAAGGCAGAGAGTCAGAGACGTGCATATCTAAGTAATTAACCATTTTGTTAGCGATCCCACACGAAAAAACCCCCCAAAAATCTTCACACTGGACCACATCTATAAGAGGGGATTATTTTCAGTCAGCCGTATATAAAAATTAATAATAATTTTAAAAAACCATCAGTCATTGCTGCAATGTGAAGTCATGGAAAACTTGCAGTATATTTATTTTAAAGATGAAAAGCCTTTTGTCACTGTTACTGATATAAAAAAAAAGAGAAATATAAAATCAATAAATGATACAGAGGGGGAATTCATCCGAACATCCCACAGCCCAATTTACTGTTTGAGGCTACTTGTTTACAAGATAGATGTGTGCGTGCTCAGCTCACCAGCAGGCGAGTATTCATTGCCATGGTCCCTGGGTCCTGGACCAAGGGGTTTGAGTTTTTGTGAGTTCACTGTTTGTTGTGTTTTGAGTAGGATTTATTTTTGGCTTCTTTCTTCTTTGTTTTGCTGCTTTAAGTTGGGATTCCTTTATATGTTGATTCTTTAGTTCTTGTTAGTTTTAGTTACTGATGGTTTTGTGGCATTTGTTTCTGGTTAGTTTCCCTCTGTTCCCTTTCTGTCCCTCTATCAGTCTTGTCTATGTGTTTGTCTTTTGCCTTGTTCAGGTTCATCTATTTCCTCTGTTTAGTTGAGTCTTACTTCCTGTTTTATTTTGATAGCTGTTGGGCTTTTCTATGGTGTCTAGTTTTACTTCCTTACTTTTTTTTGTTGGTGTTTCCACTCTCCCTAATTACATCATGCGTATGTATAGCTTCAGTCTCCCATTCAGTTGTTGTCAGAGTGCCTGTTTGTCATCCCAGTATTTGTTCCCTCGTGTTTGTTCCCTTCTGTCTTCTGACTTTGAATTTTGCTGATTTTGAATTATGCTCATGGCCTTCGGTAAACCACCAAATAGAGGTTTTTTTTTTTAGTTTATTCTAGCCTGCATTTGTCTCTTTTTTCCTGCATACAAAGCCAGTGCAAAAAGGTATGCCTGGAGAAAAATACACAATGAAACTCTATCAGTCATGGATTGGCCTCCCCAGAACCCGGACCTCAACATTACTGAAGCAGTGTGGGATCATCTTGACAGATAACGGAACAAAAGGCAGCTAACAACCAAAGATGAGCTTTGAATGTCCTTCAAGAAGCCTAAAGAACTATTCCTGAAGACTACTTAAAGAAATTACAAGAAAGCCTGTCTTCAGGCTGCGTTGAAGAACAAAGTTGGTGATACCAAATGTTGACTTTCAAGCTCACTGGAATTGTACAAACTCTATTCGAGCCTTATATACTGTGTTTCCATGTATGTTTGCACATTTCAGTAACTTGCTCCACCTATTTCCCATTTTTATAGCAAAATGCAAATACCTGAAGGTTAACTCAAGACGCTGTATCTTACTATAATTTACAAAATCTCTGTCTCTGTGTTTGTTGCTTTGGATCCTCTAAAACCTCTAGAAGAACCACTTGGTGAAGAGCAGTTTCACATCAAAAACAAAAATACTACATTGAAAATTATATTGAATTAATCAGTGGTTGCCACCACTAAACATTAGCATGCTCTGTTAACCAGCTGACACCATTAAAATGTCTTATATTGACAGTAGTAATGTAGCAATAAAGAACTTAACTTCACTTCAGCATACCATTCGCTAAATTTTTATTAGCACATATAAAAAAGATGGATATTGTCTCCAAGGTGACATATTAAGTCAGCCACATTTTTCTAATAACAACAGGGGGTGACTCTTTTAGTTGCAAAAAAAGAGTTGTAAAGAATCATTTGAGATAATGACCTTTCTGCTGTTAGTCTGAAGTCTTATTTAATACAGCAGGACTTTTATTTTACAAATGATACTTTTATTTAAAAAGGGAAAGTAGCAGTGTATGCTTTAAGGTGTGGCTACCTTGTGATTGACAGGTTTCTACTCTACAAGCATGCAGCGGCCTCCATTTCTAAGTATGATCCACCACTTAAGATGAGCAAAATGGCAAAGACTAAAAAGCTCAACTTCAGCCTTTAAAACGGTAGTAGTAGCCACCTCCATCTTTTATGTGCAAACAGAAATGTTATGACTGTTCATGAGTCATGAAGGAGCAGTTTTGTTTTGGCATCTGAAGTTGTGTTTATGATGGATTATACTAGCGCTTACAATTGTACTGTGTGAAGACAACCCAGAGAAGTGTATCCACTGAGGAACACAATGGGACAGTTGAAAAGCTGCAGAAAAAGGTATGTCAACCTTGTTGTAAGACATTTCTTTTTAAAGCTAAACTATATCTGTATGCTTCAAATGACACAATTTGCAAACAGTATTTTTTTAAAGACAGGCTATGGAAGCAAATAAAAGCCTCACAGGGGATATTCAGCATTCAGTGATTCAAAACTCAAAGAAAAACTTATAAAACATTTACCCTTTCCTTACTTCCATTACTCCTGACCTTAGCGTTAGTTTCATGATCAAAACATGCAGATCTGATGAGGTGCTATGTGTAAATAGTCCTCCCTCTAATTAATGAGGCTTGATTCCTCTTGTTTGACGTTCATCTGTAAAAACAATTAACACTGCTCCTTTTCAACAAGGCAGAGGACATAAATCAAATGTTAACACAAGGCTGGAGAGTTCTCGCTCAGTGTAATTAGGACAGTGAGAACCTAAAGGCCCTTAGCACTGTGTTTCATTATCAATTGACAACCTGTATGTCCCCTGACAGTGACTGATCTTCATAGGGAGCAGCCTGTGAATGCCTCTCCACGTGGCAGGAATGTGGGGGGAAATGAGATTTGCAGCCTTTTGTCTCACTGAATAGTGAGAGCTGTTCGCTGCTTTCTACCTGTGCAAATTCAATCAGCATGCACCTTTTGCTGTTCCTAACGCACTTAAAATACGAGTTTACTTCCGAACGCTACTCTTGAAATTGTGCCATGGCAAATTTGATACGATGATAATATTTACTACATTGAATAATTATGATGAGATCAAACCTTGATTACTTTAGGGACATTAAGCTATCTCTCTAGGTTTAGGGATGCTCAAAAAGACAATAAATAAATACAGCAGACATTTTCCACTTTGAAAATGTTTGTCTGCGTCTACCCTCACAGGTAGCTTAAGTCCCTGATGATACAACTGAGGCTATAACGCATTCTACCTGAGTCTTTACCTCTACTTAATAATCCAGAGGAAATGTGTCATACATCTGTTTTAATAAACAGGAGAGTTCTGCATGAAGAATTTCCATAATTAATATAGCAAATGTGAACTCAGCACTGTATCTGAACCTATTGTTATGAAGCAATTATAGCAGATGTGTATCCCACCCACAGTGGTGCCCTTAGAAAACTGCCCTCCTTTAAGCAATACACAGAACCTTACAAATCTTAGACATCTTTTATGTTCATGCACTAGATGATACGGGGAGAATTCCCCCCCCCCTTTTCAAAAGGGTGTCCTTTTGCTTTTTTCCACAGTTGATAGATTAGAGTTTTTTTCTTCAAAGCCTCCCAAAGCTCTGTGTTTAATCACATTATGGCATTTCCTGCACTGCCTCGGTATGGTTGCAGGGCTCAGGTTTAAAAAACCAAGCAATGCGTTTCAATTTTTACCAGCAATTTGTACAATTCATGGTCTGCTGTCAGGGACGTAACACTGTATCACTCTCAGACTCCTCTCTTCTGTCATCAGCCCTGACATTAAAAGATAAGATTTGATCTAGATGGGATCTGATCTTTAACTGAGGCCATGGTCTCAGTCTATACAAAATTCCATTCATCACATCTTTAATCTTCCTCTGCTCTCCATCTGCACTTTTCACATGGAGTAACTTATACAGATTACAGTGTAATGTCTCTCTGCTGCTCTTTCTAGGGGATCAGTAAAATTCATTCCTTAATACTTGCACCAATGCCAGAAGGTAATGGCTATTAATGGTAATTTTAGCACTTCAGCAGCGACTTAAATTGCAAACCTCAGTGCAACACCTACAATGACATTTCTGAGACAAGTAAGTTTCTTATTAATGTCTCAAACGTGGGGAAATCTAGACGATCGTCCAGGATTCAAAGCATTAAATCCCATGACGGAAAAAACACGTAGTCAGAAAAGTGCTGGCACATCAGATCAGATACTGTAAGAGCCCAGTAGGGAGAAGAAGCTCCTGTGGTATGACTACAATACATTTAATAATAAGAGCAATTCCAACAGTGCTTTGTGGAAAACTTTAAAAAAAATCATCCTTAAAACAAAATCAATCAAAAGCAGCCTACATGGTTGGGGAAAAGAAAACAAAAAAGCCACTGTACTCCAAAACCTCAATGGGGAAAAGATATTTTGTCTGGAACAATTGTAAAACAATCAAAAATACAAACTGACAGTGGCTGCTCGCTGGAATTGTAGATAGCTTATCACTGAAAAACAGGCCTCTTTCCCTGGATAACAGATCTGGATTTTGAGCACTTTCACATTAAAATATGGTAGAAGGGAGATTCATTTTGCAGCAGCTTCATGCAGACTGGCTGCTGATTGCTTAGATACATTATTAATAAAAATGACAAATATCTATCAGATAAACTGAGAAAAGGTTAACCCAGCATTAACTGTTTACATTTTAAATTATTTTCCTCTGTTTATTAAAATGTATCAAGGTATAGATGAAAAACTAAAAGCGAAAAAACAGCCCCCTATGTTGAGTGTATTATGGGTGGGTTTTTTTTATAATCTTACTAAAAATATAAGGAACACCAAACCTTAAAGGACCAAAATTATGGCCTAGTGATTGCAAACGGATTAAAGTTTTACTAAAGGGCTTATCGGTTTATCTGAAATGATGCTAAAAGCCTAGCGGCGCTTCACTGTAGTACACAGAGATCTGCACCAGACACACAGCAGATGTTCTGGGTTCACTTCATCTGAAGTATGTTAATACATTGTCTCAAAAGTGAAAGCCTGGCCGTCATCATCTCTGGATTAGGAGCGTTTCAAATGTCAGCACGTGAAGAATCTGTTAGAAACACCATTTAAATATGTTTCGCAGAGTCAATGTCGAGACTGACACCCCCACCCAGCCGCCCACCCCCCAACTCCCTCCGTGGCGGAGAACTGTAATCCACTTCACTTCTGAATTGTTACCATCATTTAAAAGGGACAATAATGGTCACTGTCACTGTATTAGTTTTAGGACACTGACAGTGTGACAGGGTCCATTCATCACGATAGTCTCCAGAGGAGCCGTCGTTACATGATGACCCGCACAACAGCAGAAATGTTTACGGGAGTTTCACCTCAAATGAAGGAGAAAACAGAACTCTGTCATTCATTTGGCACACAACACACCGACTCTAAACTACACGACGCATACATATGTGCTGGTTATTAATAAGCACTGCTATGCAAATTGGTTTCTACCAGAAGCGCAGTGATATTAATAACTTATCGTGACTGTGTGTAAAAGCAGAAGCTAAAATGAAAATGGTAAATTTCACTGCTGCAGGAAAAAAAAAGATTGAGTTATCATCAAAGAGTTAGGTAACTCTCATTTTTTGTCATCGTTTTGTTGGATAAACCTTTATGTTTAGTGTATGAAGACTTGCTTTCATCCATTAGTCCATGTTTTTCCACTTATCCAATTCAGGGTTGTGAGGGGGACTGGAGCATATCTAGACCCATCTACCTTATAGGGCGAGAGGAGGGGTACACTCTGGACAGGAAACTGTCCCAGGGCTAACACAAAGAGACAACCATTTGCACTCACATTCACACCTATGAGCAATTTAGAATTAAACCTAACCCCGCTAATTGCATGTCTAGACTACCCGGAGAGAACCCATGCAGATATGGGGAAAGCATGAAAACAGAAAAGCCACAGCCAGATTCCAAACCAAGACCTTCTTGCTGGGAGGCAATGCTGCTAACCACTGCACCACTGTGCTGACACAGCTTTCATATTATTTTAAAGGAGAGATTTTTAAAAATGACCAATTAATTTCTAACTCCTACTCAGGAGATAACAACAGATTTGGTGTGCAAGCCTCGGTGATCCCCGGCTCCTCCTGTACACATAGTGCAGGATCCTCTGTGAGCGTAAATAACTGACTCATATGGAAACCAGTTACTGAAGAACAATTTGTCAGTCAGCGACAGAGTAGTTGGTTTAGTACATCTCATCCTGCCAAATCAAATTTTTTTGAAAGGTGTGAATCTTTAAAAGTGTCTCAAAAATATCCAGGGTAACTTTTTGGGTGCTAAGCCATAACTCAAAGTGGAAAAAAAATCTATTTTTTGTCAGGGATTACCTATGGCTGTCTACTAATATAGTGTTTGTGAGCATAAGTATATACTTGATGGAGCTGCATGTAAGAACTCGGGACAACAACCATCCTGCAAGCTCCATGTGATTTTCCGGTGGTGCCAAAGTGAGAATAGGTGCAGGTAATAGTCCAGAGACTTCACAGCGATGTAGTGATCATCCTGATGCTCCTAAAAGGGTATTTCCAATAATGATAACACATCTGAAGCAGATCTCCCGCTGTGTGCTGCTTATATGACTGAAAAAAAAAGCCGTTCAGCATGGTTATACTAATGAAGGAGCATGTATCTCTGGCTTTGACTGACGATATGAAAATTGTAGCATCACTAACTGGAATCGGTTCACAAAGAGCTTCGGTCTGACAGGAAGGAGGAAAGAGTGCTGGTATAAAGGATACAGCAAGGTGAGATTTGTGGGAGAAAGATAGAGAGAAAGCACGATGTTCATAAATTATAAAGCAAACAATGATACACGATAACCGCCAGCTTCCTTGTGCTTTCCTTTGAAGTTATAAATCAATACCACCCTCGATTAGGTACAATTATGGACTTTCTCACAGTATCGCATTTATGAGACAGACTGACAGTTTGACAGAGTCCATCAATCAACAGTCTCTGGAGAAATTACACAATACTCATACACTCTATATTTTCCTAAAGACAAATACAGGGTGTAGCAACAAAAACACAGCAACTGCTGCTGATATATTATTGTGTTTCAATAGACTGTGCTTTGCAGGCTGCTTGTAGTGAAATAACAAGAAGTTGTACAGCATCATGTACACTCACTGAAGGAAGAAAATAATAATAATAAAAAAAGCCAGGACCTGCATAAAGAGGTCTTGCTGCAATCTGGAAACATGCTTAAGGAAAATTGTGTAATGTAGTAGAAAAAAATAGCAAAGCGAGATATGAGCGAAGAGAATGTTCAGGACAAACTCATCTTTCCATAATCCCCTAGTCTCTGTGCTCCCACCCTCCTTTCCAACCTCCAATTACAAAGAGAAGAAATGCCCCGCTTCTTCACTCCACAGAAATACACAGGCTCTACATCAGAACTCAATTTGGTTTGGTAATGAGACTGCGCTTGTGCATTTCCCCATGCAGACAGCCCAATCTTCAATTGCCTGCACACATGGGGGCTTTTCTTAGCAGGAAGGCTCTGAGGAAATAGGCTGGTAAAAGTGTTGCCTTTTTTCATTTGGCTGAAACTTACAGCTCACCTTGTGTAGTCTTTTTGAAAAATGACCTTGAGAAATTTGTGATATCTGAAGACAACATACTTTTAAACTGAAGCCTTGAAGATATATATTTTTTTGGGATACAGAACATGGCATTATATGAAGTGATATAAAAGATTTTACAGAATGCCGATCAAGGCACTGATTATGCCTTTAAATGCAGCATTTTCTCTTCACAAGCTGATAGTGCGGCGACTGTATCCTCAATGCAGAGCTTCATGGGTTTGTGATGACCCACCGTACAATGTTCTCTTGCATTTACGACACAATTTACTTAACCCTGTAAAGCCTGAACCATGAAATAATTGCCAGAAAATACATTTTTTTTTAAAAAAGTGTAGTGTTTATTGAACCTTCAGGCAAATAAAAAATAATAATTTTGAGTTTTATTTGTATCATGTTTGCTATAATTATTGCACAAAATGTGCTGGTTTTGCTTATTTAGGGTTTCTTCGGGGCAAAAAACCCCAAATATCACATTGCTGATGCACAAAAACTCATGTGTCTCATATGACACAGTTCCCATAGCTCACATTACATATTTTTTAAAAATTAAACTCCAATCCAGTAATACCAATAATTATTTTCAAATAGCCATTGTCTTCCATATGTGTCATTAAACAATATGTAAGCTGGTCTGCTTATTATTTCTCTTGTGACATCAGCTTTTTTT